>JANHZT010003449.1:0-12231 GCA_032468215.1 Stegonotus admiraltiensis | reverse complement strand
TATTTTGCATAATCCACCATATTTTTATCCAAAATGCTTTGATCTTTTTACATGTCCACCATATATGATAATACGTAACATCATCACACTCACATCATGCCTAACCTTTTTAATGTACTTCTTTCACTGCCTGATGTGAAGACACAACACTGATGTGTACAGTAGTCTTAAACAAACATTTAAAATGTTCTGTTTCTTTTTTTGCCAAGTTTGCAAAAATCATAGCCATAAACTTGCCAGGCACTGCAAGATCCTCCTGATACTAGAATTCTTACAGTATGTAGGATGCTAACCCATTGTTACTTTCCTGTTAAGATATGTATGTCTATATGATTTTAGACGACATTCCTACATCACTTTTTAATATTATATAAAACAATTCGGGGGGATAAAGGGAAGAGGAAGAAAAAAAACCCTGGCAAATCATCACCAATAAAGTAGATTAACCAATAATAAGTAAATGAAGCAAAGTCCGGGAGAACATGGTATTCATAAATGGTCTTCATGTAAATTTCCACAAGGTCTCTGACTGTTCACTGTGGAAAATAAATATGTACTAAGTATGCCTTTAGATAGTAGATTTTGTAAAATTATATTTTTTACAGTGCAGGAGAACATTAGTGTGATAATATGTAAATGGTCACAGTCATGTATAAGAGTTGAATAAGAATCGTTTAATTATTAAAACCCATTTCTTTTTAAAAAAGTATGCCTTTAGCTTTATCCAGTACATCAATTCTTAGTTCTTATCAGAAGAATATATTTTTAGGGGAGTGAAAGGACACAATGACAACAATATATTTAGCAATATTTTAAGGGTTAGGGCTGTATATTTAGCAATAGCACATAGATTTATATACCGCTTCACAGTGCTTTACAGCCCTCTCTAAGCAGTTTACAGCCTATTGCCTCCAATAATCTGAGTCCTCATTTTACTGACCTTGGAAGAATGGAAGACTGAGTCAACCTTGAGCCATTCAGGATTGAACTAGCAGTTGGCTGAATTAGCCTACAATACTACATTCTAACCACTGCACCACCATGGTTCATCTCACAGTATAAATTCAGTGATTTGAATGCTAACAGACCCATCTTAAAGATGCATGATTTAGCTACACCCTCCTTAAATTATTGCAGCATGGTCTGCATAGTTGCTTTTGAAGATGGTTGAAAGATGATTGAGATAAGAATGCCTCAGTAAAGCTGTGGACTGTAAGCAGAGACAAGATACATATGATGTTAGGTTATCCTGTTGGACACTGAACGGCCAAAGTTATTGACCGAACTACCTTCTACTATCAGGGGCCTAATATGAACTGTGTGGTACTTTCTACCCATCAACATACAGTGGTTTTTGTTTTCTTTCTCTGAGAAAAAAAAAGCCTTTGCTTTTCTACCTTATTCTCAGGGTGTTTTACAATTTCTTTTAATATGGTTTTATTGTTATTTATATTTTGTTACACACCGCTCATCCTCCCTGATGGTCTCCATTTCTTCATCATAAAAAAATCATTACGGCTGGAATTCTATTGAAGTGTCTTTTCACAACTGAAATGTGAAAAGCTATGGAGGATACAGAGCACTGGGAAGATGATTTGGCCATGGAAGGTAAGACTCACACAGATAACTTAGTTACCTCCTAAAAGGTAAACAAAAGAAACCCACTTCCTACTCAAAATAATTTCACTGGCATTTTCTTTTCCTTTGAGGAAAAAAGGTAATTTCCTTTCTATCAGTCTGAAGGAAAATTGAAAAACAAATGCAAAAGAAACTTTAAAGCACAGCATTAATTTAATAGAAAACGGAATGCTCTGTTAGTGTGGCTGAGCCCAGGTTCTCAAACTAGTCAAATCCCCCACTTTCTGCTCTTCATGTAAATTACATTGAGTTGCATCCTTATTCTTTTCATTTGATTTGGCTGCTCTTGATTAGAGTCTTTTGCTAAATGACTACACAGCTTACATTTTTTGCCATTTAGTGCTCTTTTCATTTCTGCAAAATCGTTGTGGCTGGCTTCTCTTTGTTTGGCTTTTGGCTTGTTGTATACTTGATATCTTCTTCCAGTGAGTTTTGCATCCCATGATTGGGATGTTTGAGGAATAATTTTTACTACCTCATGGCTTCAAACAGTCTGTCTATAGGCCAATCTGTATCTTTTAAAAATCTATTTTATAGTTTTGAATTTCTTACTCTTGTTACAGCCTAATTTTTTTTTTATTGGAGACTCAGCAAGATCCCTCATGAAGTAGAGGTGTGTGAGGAATTCTTCAAAACATGCATTGCTTTTTTTATGGAACTTTTATATCTTATAAATACCTCATCTTTTTGGCTTGCAATAATATGAAAACTTGAGCAATTCAGTCCCATAACCATAAACATACAGTTGCCTATCACTTTTTTAAAAATACTTCAGCTATCCAGAAGTTTCTTATCTTCTTAATTATTTTGCACTGCATTTTTGGTTCTACATACTACTTTGTCAGAAAAGAAGCAGTACTTCTTTATGGTTAAAACAGAAACAATCATTATATTAAGTAAATATCTTAAAAAATAAATACATAGGCTGTGTATTAATCCTACATTAAAAATTCACTATTGTAATAGTGAATTTGCTTTCTATGTAAGAATTCTTTCTACATAGGGAGGAAGAATGAAGAACCAGCAGTATTAAGAAAGCCCAAACATTAGGAGGAAAGGGAGAATTTATAAAGATATAAAAAGATATAACCAAAACAGCCAAATGAGAACCAGAATTACATTTTTGCATCAAAGGAAAAAAAAAGGTATATTCAGAAGAGAGAACCAAGGACAATAAAGATGTTTGAGATTTGAATTCAGTAGGAAGTCTTAAGACAGGATTTGCTGTTGAACGTTAAGTCCAGTGCTGAAAGATTATTGAATAATGAAATAGAAAAAAGTTCATATTACATTTCCCTGGGATGCAGAATATGGTTTAGCCCGGCTGTCAGTGAATACATTCATTATATTTGAAGAAAAAGTAGATTTATAATAAACAAACAAACAAACAAAACAAAACAAACAAACAAACAAACAGCCTCATTTCTGTCTAAACTGCATCTGGAAGAGAGAAAAGCATGGGGGAGGGGATTCTTTTTTGTTTATTACATAGAAATTGAACAAAAAAAATAGCCAGATATGAAATAGGAATAAGGACAGTGAGTGAAAACCATCCCCTCATCTATCCTCAACATTTTCCTTAGTAGTCATAAACTCGGGTGCTATTATGCAATCTCCAACAACCAATATTTATTTATTTCCTGCCTTTATTATTTTTACAAATAACTCATGGCAATGAACATATTCAACACTCACTCCTATTTTTCTCATAATAACAACTCTGTGAGGTCGGTTGGTGAAAGAGTAAGTGGTCCAATTCAAGCCACCCACTTGGCTTTCACGCCAAAGACGGAATTTGAACTTGTGGCCTTCTGCTTTCTAGTTCTGGTGCCTTAACCACTAAACCAAATGGGTCTATTATATTTGTATATGCTAATTTACATTTATGGATACAAGTAGCAATCATGGGGAAAATTACCATTCATGTGTCTATTTACTCTGTTGTCCAAGGACTCACTGTCGACTGACATCCTCAAATGCTTGTACAAACTATAAATAACAATCAGACAATAAAACTTCATAATAACAGATGGATTTTCTTCATTATTTGCTTCTCTCTCCTTTTATTTGTCTATAATATGATTCAGAAGAATTAAGATTTTCTCTTTGTACTGGTATCTCTTCCATCATATACTTGAGATTTATTTTCAGAGTTTGGTGGACTTTATTTTTAGTAACTTCTAAAAAGCTTCTAACGTTCGTGGTTTTTCAACCAGCCACAATGAGTAGGGCTTTAAGATCATCATAAAGAGCAGAAAGGATGATGTTTTGCTGATGATGATATGCTGTTAGCATTTCTTTTATAGTTATAGAAACAGGGCAAGTATATTTTTTTTGTTCTGTTTTTGTTTTTTAATGGGATGGTAAGAAGAGATGTGTGGTAAACTTAATCCAATTTAGTGCCTGCTATTATCAATTACAGTATTAAGTTTACTTGTTTGAGCTGTCCATATTGTGCTAACATGGTAAGATTTTTCTAGATAATTGAAAAAGAAGTTTAGTATGATTATAATTTTCTGTAGGACATTTATTGAAAGTTTGGCAGGATATTCATACTGCTATATAAAGATCTTCCTCTATCATTCTCTGTTCTGAAGCCCACACATCTGCTGTTTCCTGAAATCTATTTTTCCTTTCTATCTCTTTCTTCCTTCTGTGGAGCAGCTATTATTTCCTTATTTTCACCTTCTAATACTTCCTCCTTTTTCCTGGAACCTTGCTCCTTTATTAACCTGGATTCTTCTTTCCAACTATCGTTTTCAGTGCTTTCATGGTAATACGTGTGAGATGGAATTGAAATGAAAGTGGAAAAGGACAAAATCAAAGAGGATAAATATCCAAAGCAACCTGGATCTGTCTCCTGCATTATAACTCTAGGAGCTATGAATAAAGACAATTAAAACATTTGATTTAATTAATTTGTTTACTTTGATTTTGGTGATGCCTGACTCTAGAATGATTCTAAAGGCTTCACCTATGATAGGCAGTCAGTTACCTAGAAGGCTTCTTATACCTAACATTGGTTCAACAGGCAGAAATGAAGCATGAGAGAAATTTGATAATGAAGATGCAACCATAAAGAAGAAACTTTAACTGCTGTAACTATTCCAAACGCCTTTGGAATAATTCCAAAGGTCTTATTCCAAACACTGATTGGAATTTATTGGAATGGCCACACCTTTAGACAGAGTGAAGTGGCTTATCTCAGATAACCCAATCCTGGTTCTGTGGAATGTTAACACAGAGTTAAATTGTGAACACAAGCACTATGGGACAGAGCTGTTAAAATTTAATTATAAAAGTCTAATCCTACACTCTATATGATGACATTATAGGCTAGTTTATCAGAGCAACGTCTGGTTCTCCAGGACATCCAATTCTACCTTTTAGGGGGAATGTGAATGTGATCCCCTTCAATGAACTATATAGCTGTATTTTCATTAAGAGCTGAGGTAGGGGGAGACAATCTTATCAAGTTCTGGGCACATGCAAAACCTGCTATTACTGAACAAGATGAAGCTTTCAATCCTCTTGGATTGAAATAGCACTGTTTCATTTCTCAAAGACATTTGGCTTGGCTATCCACTGATGAAAAGTTTCTGTGCAACTCCACTGTCTATGAAAAAAAACACCAACCACTGCCTAACCTGACTTCTATAAATATCATTCAGCAGGGTTGAGGTCTAGTCTTCAAAGGAACAATTTCTCTGAAATATTCAACTGCTATAATTGCATCATCATCATCATCATCATCATCATTATTATTATGGTTTTCTAATCATTGGCCTGGAGGGAATATTCTTCTAGTTCCAAAAGACTACTTTGCATCTTGAGTTGGGTGAGGAAGTAAGAGAGGATGAAATTTTCTGCTCAGCTTCAAGCAGCAAGTATCTTGAGATAGCATGCTAAGGAACCTGGTTTGAGGGAAGAAACATGATTCCCGTTCAAACTATAAAAATAAAATTATACCCTGAAAGATCAAAGGGGACATAGACTTGCATAAATGTTTACATAATGTGCGTGAGAGAAATGTAAACAGCAACATAATATATCATATTGGGAAGACTGATCAATTGATCCATGGAATTTCTCAATCTTCAGACCAGGGAATACTACGGTACTTAGATATGCACGTTGGTCCATCTCAAAGTGTTCTATTACTTTAGAGATTTTTGTGCTACATTTTGGTGTTCATGCTAAAAAAATGCTTGAAAATGATGTGGGGTATTTAAATTTTGCAATGTGTCATCCTCTTACATCTATTCCTGTGCCTCTAGACATCAGGTGCTACTTCTTTCGAACACATTTCTAAACAGTCCCTTTTCTTTCTTTCTTTCTTTCTTTCTTTCTTTCTTTCTTTCTTTCTTTCTTTCTTTCTTTCTTTCTTTCTTTCTTTCTTAAATTTATATGCTGCCCATATTGCTATCAAGCAACACCGGGTGGCTTACAATATGATAAAAACAACAATATAAAACATTAAAATGTTAAGTACTAATATAAATAAAAATAAGCTAAGATAGGAACCAGTATGGCAGCCGCACAAACAGGCTGAAGAATAGTTTTTATCCGTGGGCTGTCAGACTCCTGAATGAAAAATAACTCTACAACAATATAGTATGATTGACTTGTGGAACATGTAATAAGTTCACACAGTACACTGAGTGTTTGTTAGTACGATTCGCTGGGCTAGGGATTTTTTTTTTTGTCTTTAACTGTGAGTTGTATTGTGTTCAGGGGGTGCACAAAGGGAGGCTCAGCCAATCTCATTGTACACATGTTGTACTCTGACAATAAAGGTTTGAAGATGAAGGTATGCAACAGGTTGGAGATGGACTCTTCTTTTTAATCCACTAAGCACCTCCAGTATGGAATGCTCCTATCGGGGTCCCATAATCAGGTTTTGTGGGCCTTTTGGAAGGCAAAATGGTTGGGGAAAGATCTCACCTTGAGGAGTATGATGTTCCAGAGGGTGGGAGCCATGGTAGAAAAGTTCTTTGATTGAAGTGGCCTGAAGCATTCCCCTTCTGCTGGATGAGTAGGGAGGCCAATCTTATTGGATTGAGATGGTTCCTCAGATAGCCCGGACTCATGCCACAAAAGCTTTAAAGGTGATAAGGAACACCTTGAATTGGGCCTGGAAGTAAATTGGCAACAAGATCAGATCATATGTAACTTTTACAAAAATGCAATTTCTTAGCTTATTCAAACTCACAAAGAGTGTTGAGAAATGGTTCATTTTAAAATAATAACTAATCCACAAATACAAATTTCTTCATAAATGGATGGAAAATACTTGAAGTCCCCCCCCCCAAATACAATTTTAATCAATTTAACAGACTAATACAGGGAAGGAGGTTCTATTAGAACTGAATGCATATTAAATGGAGAACGGAATTTTATGGATGCATAAAACAGGTTACTAATTTATAAAACGGTGATCAAATTTTGACCACAGCATCCAATGTTCCTAAAACATGGTCCTAAATTAAGTGGGGTGAATTCGTTCAGACTGCACAGTTCGGAATTCATGGAAATTGTATTGCAGATTGAATATATATTTTTGAATAAATAATTTTCCAAGTGTTTATTGGAAAAGGGATATATTTTTCTAAACTGTGGAGAAAGAGGGTTTACATTTGAATTAAAAATTCAGATTTTCATGGACAGAAATATATGAGAAACTTATGCTATGGGAGATACCTTTTGTAATCTCTTAGATGATCTTTAAAATTATTTTACAACATTGTCCATATAAAAGATTAAGAATATTGTGCTTGCTTCAAATAAGCAAATCTTTTGCCTCTGCCTTTAGTTTTTGGAACACAAGATTGCCAATGCTTGCCAAATAAAATAATAAAACTTTATGAAGAAATAAGGCACAGTTGTGAAATATTAACAAGGCAGAGGTGGGTCCATATTTCCTACGAAAATTAGAATATACCTGGAGGAAATTTGGGAAAGATTTTGATTTTGATTACTACCATGGACATTTGGAGAAGTGCAAAACCATAGGGTTTCACCCAGCTGTAATCAATTATTTACAAGATACTCATTAGTACACAGTCAAAGGATGGCATGTTCTAATTTAAATGTTGTGTCTGTAAGGGAGTATAAAAAGAAATGTCATCTTCTAGGCAGTGTTTGTCTAGATCAAATATGCATGTGTTAGTTTTACAGATTGATGTCAATGTTGCATTTATTTATTTGGGCCAAGTGGTAATGATATGTAGGATTTTTTCCCTACCTCAAAGAAAACAGTGTACTTGGAAATTATTTAGGGAATATATAAGAAAACCAGATTTACTTAAGGCCGCTTCCTCCTCCCATTTCACATAAGGGAGAATGTGTGTGTGTATGTGTGTGTGTGTGTGTGTGTGTATAGTGGATATATATATATATATATCTTGGCAAATGGATGCTCTGAGGAGGCACATGGGGGCGCGTGTAATCATCTTGCCAGTTTAATTAACAGTGCTTTTGACTGATATGTGCTAATGAGGATAATGTACAATATCGAGGAAAGAACCCTGTGTGCTATATTAAAGGGACAGGTGCTGGGCGTATTGGAAAGTTCAAGTTACTAAAAGGAAATGAAGTGACAATGACTTTGAAAGATGCGGTGATGGGAACATTTAGAAGGGTTTGCTTAAAAAAACCCAAATCTGTTTGTGGCTCTAATTTACATGCTTAAAAGTGGCTATTACTTATGAGATTAATTTATATACAGTATCTATGCCATCATATGGAATCATGATGACAACAAAGCACTGATTATGCTATTAATAATGCAAACAATATAACTTTGGAGATTCTAAAGCCCAAAACTTTTAATTCTTCTAGAAATACTGTATAATCATGACCCCCCAAAGTAAATACTTAACTTGATAGTTGATACTTTTTTCTCTACGTAATAGCCACTTTTAGGTATGTAAAAGGGAGGTTTGAGATGGAAATAATTTGAGGTTTCAGTGTTACAATATCAGAGAATGTTTGTTTTTATTGATTAAAGAAATTTATAGCTGTCCATCTTAAAACCAAACTTCAATCTAAGAATAATTCTAAACAAAAACAATGAACCCCAACCCCAAAAAAACAGAAGCAGAAAAAAACTAGTTACATACCGTATATAAAGACAAAGATGCTGTTTCTTTCCCAAGGTTCAAATAGAAGAAGATAGATTTCAACTGAACATTCAGAGAATACTCTTAATTCCATGGCAATTTAATATTCAAAAGAAGATAACACGAGAAACTGAGATTTCTTACCCTGGGAGATTATAAAATAAAGACCAAAAAGCCATCTGTTAGGAGTATACTAACTCGGGCTTTCTCATGGTACAAGAGTCTGGATGGCTATAAGGGCAACTTAGGGACGTGGTGGCTTAGTGGTGAAAGGTCGGCAGTTCAGCGGCTCGAATCCCTAGCGCCTTATAACAGGGTGAGCTTCCGTTACTTGTCCCAGCTTCTGCCAACCTAGCAGTCCAAAAGCACGTAAAAAATGCAAGTAGAAAAATAGGGACCACCTTTGGTGGAAAGTTAACAGCATTCCGTGCGCCTTTAGCATTTAGTCATGCCGTCCACATGACCATGGAGATGTCTTTGGACAGTGCTGGCTGTTTGGCTTTGAAACGGAGATGAGCACTGCCCCCTAGAGTCAGGAATGATTAGCACATATTTGTGGGGGAACCTTTACCTTTACCTTAAGGACAACTTCCTTCATTCCATGACTGCATAGTATGGAAGTTCACCTTATGTTTGACAAAACCTGCTCTATAGTTTGAATTAAGATTAAAAAGCTGTGAGTAGAGCAAAATGGGAAAATCAGAAGGTGATTCAGTTGGGTATGGGAAAGATGACCAAGCTGAAACACAATTTCAGTTTTAAAAATAATTATTTGCTAAATCTTTCTCCAGTAAACTTACAGTGATTTTTTTTTTGAGGCAAGGCAAAGAGACCTCTGAATCTCTGAATTTCCTCCAGTTCATTAGCATTTAACTTCAAGAGCAATCACTGCATAATTTTTCCTGCTCTGCATAAAGGCTTGATCTTTAGAGTTTCAAAGAGATTCCTGCAAGGTACTGAGTACCCTCTACTCTCTCAAAAATCAGTACAATAAGACCTTAGCTTTTTTTTTTATTAGCATTCTGTACTCCCTCCTTCCCATCCCCGGCCCTCAATGTTAAGATGTTGAAAAAGTCCAGTAAATATTCACATACAGCCTGAAAAAAAAGATAAGGGTTTAGCATGACAACTTATTTATCTGAAAGATATCCTTAAAGATTGGCTGAATCCTGACAGGACTGCTACAGCCTTACAGAAACTGTTTATTTCTATGATCTTTGCTGGAACAAAGTTTGCTGAAATATCTTATTTTAGCTGGAAGCCTCCTCTCACAGGGAAGCTAAGCATTAGCGTAGCAGCAGGTTAAATTCCTACTGAGTACTGGTATTTCAAGTTGATTTATCATATTTTTCCCATGACCCGTTTCTTTTATTTATTTTTTTATGTGGTAAAAAGACAAACAAATATCTTATATCTGTTATCATTTACTGCCAAAGGTATCCAAATGCATCCTTTTGAGATTGGGATTCTTTAAAGAATTCAAATGGTAAATATTATATAATTTTAAAGATGCTTTGTTACCAGATTGCACAGTCTGAATGGCTTAAAATGGCATTTGCATGTCATTTGACATGTTATTCTACCTGAATACAGATATGTGAAATCAAGTCCAAGAAAAAAAAAAACCTTTTTGACCACAATTGGTGGCCCAATTTTTATTTTGATTACCTTTGAAAAACTGGTCAAGATCCCCTACCTCACTTTGTTTGTAGAATGTGGTGGTATGAATGAAGGCTGCTGTGGGCTTTCTGGCTGGCATTTCTGACAATTTTATTTTGTTTTTTTTAATAGAACAGTTTTCAGTCTTGGAGGAGTGATAAAATGTTCTGCAGATGAATTATGTACAGTATATTTGTGAAAAATCTGAATGGAGTACCAAAATGCATAATCCTACCTGCCTATACTGTAGCTCTAAAAGCTGGGATTTTTTCCAGGTATGTAATGATGGTCATATTATTTGTCTACTTAGCTGGCAAGAGGTAGCTATAGAAGGACAAGGGTCCTGGAATGAAAATGGTGAAGAAAAGGCCAACAATATTTCTCGCTAGGGCAGCCTTGAATGTGCAATGTTATTGCAGGTTTGGATAATCCCTCCCCACAATTTTTTTTGGTAGTTGTGTTCTAATGGAATTAATGCAACATTTTGCTATTTAATTAATAAAGCTAAGAATTTTGAGTGTTTTGCAACCTTCTACCTACTGTAGCACATGACCCATCCAAATTTATTGTTGTCTTTGCAAAACATGATACTGATATCACCACTGTTTTACTTTTTCTAGTCAATTACTTTTCAGCAGATAACTATAAAAATCCTTAAGTGCTTTTAAATTACCAAACTAAATAATTTTTCAGTAGAATGATACTGCTGGCACTTACATTGTTGTGACTCACTTTGACTAGGCAAATGCTTTGATTAGATTTGGTTTAATTATGATATCAAGCTAGATTTATGCACTTATACAGACAATTTCTTGTAACCACATAAAGTTTAGAAAGTAAATATATCCAATTGCCCCGCTCCCCAGGGAAAGCCAAACATTAGCTGAGCTTAATTCCAGCTCACCTTTGTGTTCATCCCAGCAGCAAATCACTGCTAATAGAATCCATGATAGAATTGTCTACAAATAGTAGCCTACCAGTGGTGGGTTGCCCCCGCTTCAGACCGGTTTGCAAGAACTGGTAGTAAAACTGGTGGGAGGCTCCACCCACCACCCCAGATGTCATCATAGGCGATCTGCGCAAGCAAGCAAGTGCGACCCCATTGCAAACCAGTAGTAAAGGTAAGTAGAACCCACCCTGTAGCCTACTATAAAGAAAACTACAGGCTATAGGAAGAATCATTTCCTCCTTAGTTAGTGGTAAATGAATAGATCGGCTTCTCTTTTTCCAGACTGATTAAAAATGATAAAATATCAATTGGGAGAAGTTTGCAAATATTGTTAAATGTGTGTGTATATTTTGATATTCATACTCATATTAGATGTATCCATTTGCAGATAAAAAGCCAAGTTGATTTTTTAAATAAATAAATAAATAAATAAATAAATAAATAAATAGATAGATAGATAGATAGATAGATAAATAAATTTATCTCAAATAAATTTTCATTCATTTCCACCTCATCTATTTCCCATATCCAGTCATTCCCTTGCTCCTCCCTCCCTCCTTCCCTCCCTTCTTCCTTATATTCTAGAGAGATATGTTCTGTCCAGATTTAATAATAAGTAACTGAAACCATATTAACATGGCTGTTCTTCCCCAGTGTTAGGCTAACAAATAATTCAAGCTGAATTTAAAATGTAGATGACTACATTCAGCTTTTGAAAATTATATTTTTTATAGGAAAATAGAAAAGCCTGAACCTTTTAATTCCATCTCTTCCCCAGAATTTATTTCCTCCCTGGTATATAATGTCACCTAAGAATATATCATTCCTACAGTATGAGGTTTAAGTATGTTTGTAAATGAGTTG
>JANHZT010003447.1:67897-80001 GCA_032468215.1 Stegonotus admiraltiensis | reverse complement strand
ATAAAATAATAATAATAATATAATAATAATAATAATAATAAAAATAAAAATAATAAAAAAGAGGCCTAGCTTTGCAGGAGCTGGGTGTTCTACTAGATAATAAGTTGAACATGTGCCAGTAGCACAGTGCAGCTCCTAAAATGGTGAATGTTTTTTTGGGTTGTATTAGCATGATCTTACACTAAATGCAAAAACCCACTCTAGGAGAAAAAGAAGCAAAAAACAGGTCTGAAAAATAATTAAAAGGGATCTTTACTCCTAGGTTATGAATGCTGAGGACCTAACGGAATTCTTTCATTTGGGGGTCATAATCTTGGAAAAGAAAGATGGAATGTGCAAAGACACATTTATTTGCAAATCTATGTAATTTCCCAGAATCATATAGCATTGACAGAGAGCAGTTGGGGGAATCCTAGAAAAGAACATTCAAATGCTTCAAAGAATTGCAAGTAGTGTTAAAATTACACTTATTTTTCTCCTTTTTTGCAGTGACTTCAGTGACTTTTCACCTGGTGATTTAGTTTGGGCCAAACTTGAAGGCTACCCATGGTGGCCATGCCTTGTGTATGCACACCCAACAGAAGGATCCCTTTTAAGGGGGAGAGGAAGAGCATCACGTATCCATGTACAGTTTTTTGAGGATGACCCTTCAAGGGGCTGGGTTAGCATTAGATACATAAGACCATATAAAGGTAAGAGATGTAGTAACAGAATATTACAGCTGAAGTTAGATATCTTTATACTTAATGCTGTTATTGCTTCATCTTGATAGCTAACCGACGAAAAAAAACCACCTTTGTTCTTTATTTGGGAAAAAGGTATGATAGATTCCTGGGAAGTATGGCAAACTGAAGATGTCTCTGGAGTAGAGCCAACAACCGTGGCAGAAAAAGGAGCCACTGAATGAGTCAGCTGCCTGAACACTCTGGATTAAAGAAAGGACCTGGGATCACCCATAGTGCTTCATGTAGATGTTTCCAGTGACGCACCATAAATGAGCAGCCTTTTAGAGCTTTGGAAGCTGATAGAATCAGTTTTGCCCAAGCTACATAAGGAGTCTTGCAAAGGGACACTGAGTTTCTTAATTACTTTCTCTAGAAATAGATTGTACAGTGCTTTTTGAATATTAAGAACCTTCAGAAGACAAGTTTTATTACATTCAGTTACTTTCTTTCAGTCCTCGCGCCGGCCTTCTGAAGGGTACCATAGCAGCAGCTATCCACAATTTGTTAACCCTTATTTCGTCCTGACCCACGTGGCCCAGTACGGTTGGGACAAAAGAGTAAAAAAATTGTGGATAGCTGCTGCTACAGTACTGTTTGGAAGGCCACCGCAAGGCAGATGGGGTGCATTGCTTGGCATCCTGCTGCAGAAGGCCACAATCCATGCCAAAAACGGCCGCGCTTGTTGGAGGGCTTATTTTTTGGGGAGGGCATATATTTACGCCCACCCCAAAAATCAGGCTTGGGCTTATTTTCGGGACATGTCCTATTTTTGGGGAAACACTTTTTTTTCCTCTCCCCTCCTTTTTTCTCTTTTGTATTTTTTCTTTTTTGTATTTTTTCTTAGTTTGTGTTAGTTTTTATACTTGTATAAAAATTAAATAAATAAATAAATAACTTAAATAAAAATTATTTTTTTAAAAAGGAAAAAGGTATGACAGAAAATATTAAACTGATTTTGCTTTTCCATTAAAGTAGAAAAACAACTGTTATTTGAACAAAATTTCAACTGCCATCTGGTTTTCCTACATTGATTCCTGCACATCTGTTTGCAACTAGTACAGAAAAATAGCCTGGTTTAAAACAATTTCCCTAAAAGTAGTATATATAGCATGGCACTTGAAGGAGAGGTAAGTAAAGTGGGCTTTAAAAATTGGTGACCAAGCTGATGCAAGTCGGTAGTGTTCAAGACAACACCCCAATAACATTAAGAGGACAGGCCTTAAAGTTTCTGGAACAATTCAACTAGTTTAGTAGCATCATGGATACAGATAGGGGAACAGAAGCAGATGTGAAATGCGGAATAGGCAAAGCAACTGCTATCTTCCAACAAGCGCACTCAGTATGGACCACGTCTACCATAAACACAGCAACCAAGATCAGAGTATTTAATGCCATTGTTACATGGACTGCCCTATATACCAGTGAGACCTGAAAATCTACAACAAGAATTATTCATAAGTTCAATTGCTTCAGAAGATTTCTTTGTATCTCATATTGGGACCAAATGAGGAAATTCTAAAAAGAAGCAATTCCTGAAGACACTCAGATAGTGACAGAACGAAGAATGGGCTTTGATGGACACATGCTCCACATGAGTGAGCAATGTCTAGCAAAGACTGCAATCAATTGGATACTAACAGATGGTTGGAGAAAAAGAAGAAGGCCAAAGAAAACATTTGCTGGTGCCAAACATTTCAGGAAAACCTGAAAAACATCTATCTTAAATGAAAGAATGTGGAGACTGTAGCTGCTGATTGAGAACTATGAAGTATCCTTGTAATCCAATGTGAATAATAATAAATGTTGTATTTTCCATATGTTGGGATTGTAATGTTCATAATTCTGAGCTAGCATGATTACATCATGTAGCATCATCTACCGTATAATGTCTGTTTTAAAAATCTAAGCTGGTTTGTATCTGGATAGTACCAGAGGCATTTATAGGGTTGGAGGATGTTTTAATCAAAATGATAAAAGTAATACTGTACCGTTATGACAAAGGCTCAACCCCTTTTGTACATTTGTAGAGTATCATAGTGCATGTATAAAAAGGTGGGCCTTGTGGCATGACACTGCTTTTGTCATCTGATCCCCCTTGCAGATTTTTGTGGTTGATACTGTAAAAGAAGACAAGCAAGAGTGTGGGCTAGGCAGGGGGATGGAGGGATCATGTTATCTAATAACCATGTTGTCATGATTGACTCCAGGGATTCTTTTTTTTTTATGGCCATCTGGTAGAAGACTGGTTTGGAAGCATTCTACTATGATCAGAAGAAAGGGTATAAATTGCACAAATTAATTCCCATATGATTGTTTGAAACAAAATGCTGGCTTATGTAGGAACACGCAGAGAACTTTATTTTTATGGAGGTAAAGAAATGCCTAATTTGAATGGATTTTATAGTTAGGCGTCAAAGAAGTGGTATTCCAGAATTATTTCAAGCCATTTCTAGGAATAAAGTGAGAAAACCATGACCATAACCATCTGTCTCCTCTGAAAAAACAAAGAAGAATAGAGAATGTTCCTACTATATTACAGAACTTGAAATCTAGATGAAATGTCAGGCAGGATCAGTCCTACCATGTTTTCCCGAAAATAAGCCCTATCCTGAAAATAATGCCTAGCTTGATTTTTTACATGTGCACCTAATATAAGCCCTACCCAAAAAATAAACCTTAGTTAAGACCCTGCCCATTCTGTCCCTCTGTCTGGTTGTATGAGCTGGGGTGAGGCGCATGCGTAAAAATGAATAGTTGGGGAATGGAGCTGCTCCACAAGCCCTGCACCTGCTTACTTTAGGACTGCTGCAGCCAGACATCCTATGCCCAACATCCGTCACGCCGCTGCCTGACCTACAGCTGGATGCCACGTGGCACATCATGACGTTGCTGCTGCTCGTGGCTAGATGCCATGTGAAGCATCGTGCTGGTGCCATCAGTTGTGGTAGGGCGCCTTGCGGTGCATCGCACAGCAGGAAGCCCCATGGCTCGTCACTCTGGTGCCGCAGCGAGTGTACACAGTGGTGTGATGCACCATGCAGCCTGCGAGCAGTGGCACTGGTGTGATGAGCCGTGCTGCATGTGTGCTCTTCGTGGTCATCTGGTAGAAGAGACTTAAGTTTGATTCAGAGCCATTTTTCTTTTACTGCTGTTATCTACTCTTCTCTTTCAGCTTGTAGATTCTACTGGCTTTATGTTTGCATCTTCTGGAGTGTAAAGAACACTATGTTTGCATAGTTCAGTTACTGTATAAATTTGATAAAACCCTCTGAATTTGTAAAGCTACACTTGTGTTGTGTAGTAGTTTTAATGTGTGTTATATAGAAAGCAGGAGCCTTGCCAGAGAGATAAATGATTGAATTAGGGATTCAAATCAAAGTTTCTCCTGGTTATGGTGTTTCAGTAATTTCAAAAAGAGATTTCAAATAGCTTAGATTCAGTGGTATTAAATGAAGATATTGAAAGTTAAAACATAGGATGGACTTAGAAAAAAAGATCTGAATAACCACTCTTTCTATTCCCTTTATTTTAAAGGTTCTTCAGGCAGAGACACCCAGAGGGGAGGTATGTTTTACAGTTCAAGACCTGAAATTGTAAGAGCAATGGAACTGGCAGATGCTGCTATGAGAAAGGATAGAAGTGAACGACTAGGTCTAGCTGTGTGTGACAAACCTTCAGAAAGTGAAGAAGAAGAGGAAGAAGAAATGGAGGTAATTTTTGTTTAAATTGTTGCTTTCAGAAATACTAGGAGAAATGTTTTTTTTTTATTTCTCAGGATACATTTTTATGTGAATGCTTCTTTGTCTTAAAAAAAAAAGTTTCACAAAGTCAGCTATCAACGGAACTCTGAGTTCCTTTCCAAACAAAGATAAAACATAATAGCTAATTAAATCAGTTAAAAGAACCAAATTGAATTCCCTGTGAAAATATCAAGACATCCCATACACTTGCTTGGGCTCCAATTAGGTATCTGTATGAAAACATGTCTCTTGAAGAAAGTCAGGTAGATAAAGTCTTCTATCTTTTGAGCTTCATATTTATTCTTATTATTTAAGTTGAGGTTGGATGTAATTGATTGGTTAATGTAGAAAAATGTGGTCTGTTATCTTAGATAAAGCTGTATAGTTTTCCTTTATTGGTTATATATTTCTCTTAGCAAGTATGTCTAAGCTAAAGAACATTGATTCGCTCATTTGCTTACAAATAGGAGATTGGGAAAAGGATCAAGTTTTTGCAAGTTACAAAGTTGAAGTATTAGACTGCTAATTATCGGCTTGTCTTTAAAATATCCATTTTTTATATTTCTTGTCTTTTTCCCTTAAGCAGGTGAGTGATGAAGGCGATGATTTTGACACAGTAAAGGAAGCAAAAAGTAGAAATAAAAGGATAGCTAGACAAAAGCATTCTGATGGAAAAGCCAAAAAGAGAAAGATTTTCATGGATTCAGATACAGATAATGAGGGTTCCGATATGGAATTTCAGCCGGATGAAGTTAGCAGTGATGAAAATAGTATTGAAATATGTGACAATGAAACTTCTGAATCTGAAACTGTCCCTGAAAAGAAGCGTTCCGTTAAAGTACTCACTAAACATTCTCCTAAACAAATACAGGAAAAGGCATGTAAATCCCCCCAAGAAGTTAATCTTAAAAACAGCCTCTCTGAAACACCTAGTAGGGAAATCTTTCCTGATTTCATGCATAAATTGGCATCTTATGCAGCTCCTGAAAGTTTTGATTTTCGACCAAGCATTAATGGAGGAGCAGCCGGAGGGGGAGGAGGAGATGGTAATCCGGCCGTATGGGAGCATGAAAAAATAGATTGGCTTCAGGATGGTAAAAGAAAGGATGGTCATAGAAGACGACAAAATGATCCAGATTATGACCAAAGTACTTTATTTGTGCCAGAGGATTATCTTAAAAACTGCACTCCAGGAATGCGGAAATGGTGGGAGTTGAAGAGTCAAAATTTTGATGCTGTGATTTTTTATAAGGTTGGAAAATTTTATGAATTATATCATATGGATGCTGTTGTTGGTGTAAATAAGCTTGGATTGGTATTTATGAAAGGCACTTGGGCTCACTCAGGTTTTCCAGAAATGGCATTTGATAGATTCTCCAATGTCCTAGTCCAAAAAGGTCATAAAGTTGTACGAGTTGAGCAGATGGAGACTCCCGAGATGATGGAAGCACGGTGTAAATCTTTGGCTCACCCAACAAGATTTGACAGAGTTGTGCGCCGAGAAGTATGCAGGATAATTTCCAAAGGCACACAGACCTACAATATTCTTGATGGTGACTACTCAGAGACCCACAACAAATACCTTCTTTGTGTAAAAGAAAAAACAGATGATTCTGCTGGCCTGCATCGTACTTATGGAGTTTGCTTTGTTGATACAACAGTTGGAAAGTTTTTTATTGGCCAGTTTCTGGATGACCGTCATTGTTCTAGGTTTAGAACACTCCTGGCTCATTATATTCCTGTACAGATACTTTTTGAGAAAGGAAACCCCTCTGCAGAAACACAAAAGATACTTAAAGGCTTAATCTCTTTTACTATTCAAGAAAGCTTGACTCCTGGTTCTCAGTTCTGGAATGCATCTAAAACTTTAAAAACTCTCATTGAAGAAGGTTATTTTGAGGACAAAGAGAATACAAATAGTGGAAGCACTCTGCCCCGAGTAATCAGATCCATGACTGCAGAAAACGATTCACTGGGACTTACTCCTGCAGAAAACAGTGAACTTGCTCTCTCTGCTCTAGGCAGTTGTGTATTCTACCTTAAAAAATGTATTATTGACAAGGAACTTCTGTCAATGTCAGATTTTGAAGAATACATTCCTGTAGATGTTGATGTAGTTAACAGAACCAGATCAAGTGGTGTGTCTGAGAAAACAAACCAGCGAATGGTACTAGATGGGGTAACACTGGCAAACCTGGAAATACTGCAGAATGCAACCAGGAGTTCAATAGAGGGCACGTTATTGGAAAAAATTGATACTTGTTGTACGCCTTTTGGAAGAAGACTCCTGAAGCAATGGCTGTGTGCACCATTATGTAATCCTAGTGCCATTAATGATCGCCTGGATGCAGTTGAAGATCTCTTAGCTGAGGCTGCTAAAATGTCTGATATTCGTGATCGTCTCAAAAAGCTCCCAGATCTTGAAAGGCTTTTGAGCAAAATTCACAGTATTGGATCTTCTCTTAAGAACCAGAACCATCCAGATAATAAGGCTATTTTATATGAGGAGGCTAGATACAGCAAGAAAAGGATTATAGATTTTTTGTCTGCACTGGAAGGATTTAACGTAATAATTGAAATTCTCTCAATTTTGGAAGATACTGTTGATGGCTTTAAGTCTAAAATACTAAAACAAATAGCAACAGTGAAATCAAAAAATCCGGCAGGCTGCTTCCCAGACTTGAAAGCAGAACTTGAAAGATGGGATTCTGCCTTCGATCATAATGTAGCACGGAGGACAGGTGTGGTTAATCCAAGAACTGGTTTTGATTCTGATTACGATAACGCTTTAGCAAATATCACTGAAATTGAGGAAAATCTTCGTCAGTATTTGGAAGTACAACGCAAAAGACTTGGTGTCAGAGCTGTGATGTATTGGGGAGCAGGCAAAAACCGTTACCAAATGGAGATTGCAGAAACTGCTGTGCCTCGGGATTTGCCTGATGAATATATCATGAAGTCCAGTAGAAAGGGCTATAAACGTTATTGGACAAAAGACATAGAGAAGATGTTAAATGATATTATCAATGCTGAAGAACGGAGAGATGCAGCACAAAAAGATTGTATGAAAAGATTATTTTATGACTTCGATAAAACCAGAAAAGATTGGCAAGCTGCGGTGGAATGCATTGCTGTTCTAGGTAAGTTGTCTTCTGCATAGAAGTAGAATCACATTGGCAGATTTATGTAACTTTGGGACTATTTAAAAGTGCTCACAGGATTCTTTATTAAGAAAAAAATAATTTTACAATCACGATGTGTTTGGGTGTTTTATTGTAATATCTCAGCCCTCAAAGTAAGAGTTATGTTCTGCATAGCTTTGACTTCTACTTCAGCTGTAGAGTCTCAGATACAAAAGTTTAAGCTATATGACAGAAATTTTCATCAAAGATCTGTACTTACAGGAAAGAATTTGTATACATGGTACAGAAAGGAGAGAGCTTCCTTGGCTGAGCATAGATTGGCACTGTGCCTTGTCATTTGAGAGATCTGTACTGCAATCAAAATGATAATTCCAAATGTATAGCTAAATAGGAAATTCTCGCAAGAAATACTTGAAGGAGGAAAGTTAACTCTTACTTTTGTTTTATTTTCTAGATGTTTTGTTATGCCTTGCACGCTATAGTCAGGGATGTGATGGACCATTGTGCCGCCCAGAAATCTTGTTGCCAGAGAACACCTCACCTTTTCTGGAGCTCAAAAGTTCACGTCATCCATGCATTACAAAAACATTCTTTGGAGATGATTTTATCCCTAATGATATTGTAATAGGCTTAGAGGATGAAAAAACAAGCAGCAGAGCTACTTGTGTCCTTGTGACTGGTCCAAACATGGGAGGAAAATCTACGCTTATGAGACAGGTGATTAGATATAGGGACTTTATAGTCTGGCTTTAACACCCTTCATTTTTTAATCTTATATGTATTTACAGTGACTTTATAGTTCTTTGTGGTATTTCCAATATTAGTTTGCTCAGCTGCTAATATAATTTGTGCAAACAGAATTGTGTTGAAGACAACAAGTTGGAACCAGATAGTCTCCCCCCCACACACAAAAACCCCCCCATCATCTTATGTAAGTATGTTACATGCTATCATACAAGGATATTTCAGATGAAAACTGCTCCAAAATAGGACACTTTTCAAAAGATGACTGAACTCAGTGTTAGTGACTTTTTTTTTTTACTGATCCAGATTCTGTTGCTGGAGTAATGAATTTTGCTTCATTGAATTTAATTTGCTTAACTTTTCATAGAAATCCCTGAATTTATATAAACTGTTTCCCTATCGTGCAGATGGTACTGTCCCAGACATAGGAAAGAAGCACACCATTTGAACATGCCTTGCATATGTTCTATTTTCTTTTTAAAGATGCCTAAACAATAAAATGAAATTGTTCGCTAGAATGTTGATAATATCTCCTTTTGGAGAATGTAGGATAAATTGCAAATAGCCTCGTGAGACCCCAAGTATGCTGTATACATGTTAGGAACGGTTCTGTATTAAATGGCTAATATCCAAACCTTGATTAGATAATTGGGACTGGGAACTCCATTGCTAAGCAACACACTTATAAAGCATGACAACATGTAACCATGCCAACTTATGATGGCAATTCTGACTGTCCTGGTTGCTGTCCTTAGGCAAATTCCATGCAGTTGCAGTGTCCTGGGGTCATATTGCCATTTGCAACTCCCGTTGGCTTCCTCATTGACTTGGCTTGTGGGAAACCGACAGAGACGGTTACAGGACAATTGTGATCACGGGATGCTGTGACTGCCGTAATTTTAAGCCAGTTGTCAAGCAACAGCTGCAAGGATGTAAGTACCCCTTGTTCAGCTCTTTTGTGACTTCAAATGGTCGCTGAAGGGGTGGTCATTAAATGAGGACTACCTTTAGTTTCACATGCCCTTTTTAAAGCTATCTAGTGAAGATTTTCAAAATATCTTCTATTTTTAAATCTCACTAGTGCCAGTTAGAATTTGACTTCATAGAGTGACTAAAATAAATAAAATAATTTAGTATTAAATTTGAACATTGGGAAAGAGTGCCCCATTGCCATCAGTTCTTAGGGCTGATGTAGTTAGCCCTCAATTTAGGGCCCTTACTGTAGTTAGTCCTCAATTTACGACCGTAATGGAGCCTGGCATTTCCATCATAGGTCATGATGGTCATCAAGGCACCTATGTGATCTGATTTTACTGGTTTTGCAGTGGTCACTAAGAGAACAATGCAGTCATTAAATGAATGCAGTGATCATTAAGCAAATCATTATATTTCTATGGGCATTTTTTGTGGAAGTCAGGAAAGTTGTAAATCATGGTCATGTGACCACAGAACACTGCAACTAATCATACAGGTGAGCTGATTACCTATCACCTGAAATGCAGTCATGTCATTGGGATGTGTATGCAGCCATTGGAACTGACTCATAACTTCTGGGAGGCCCATTGCAATTTCAGATGCTTGCTAAGTGAGTGGTCTTTAAATAAGGACTATCTGCAACAAAAGAAAGGATGGTTCTCTTCTGTACAATTTAAACATCTTGGCAACTGCCTGGACAAGTCCCTGCAGTTTTTCAGAAGCACTTTGCCATTGGCCCCTTCATAAGGCTGAAAAAGAGTGATTGGCCCATGTCCCAGCAGTGCTTTTTTTTCCCCAAGAGACAATTGGACTTTCTGGTTTTTCTTTGAAGACATTTTGCTTCTCATCCAAGAAGCTTCTTCAGCTCTGAAGAACTGAAAAAGCGAAACGTCTTCAAAGAAAAACCAGACAGTCCAGTTGCCTCGGGAGGGGGGGGGATAATAGCACCTTTGAGATAACCATGACTTGGATGACTGAGAATCTCCATAGACATGATTGGCCCATGGTCACTCAGCTGGCTTTGTGCCTAAGGCTGGACTACAACTCATGGCTTTCCAGTTTCTAGCCTCATGCCTTTACCACTACACCAGATTGGTTCTCTGATCTCCATGGAATAACTTGAACTTTAGTGGCAATATAAATGGAGGAGCAGATGTAGAGAAATTTCTCTGGTTGCAGAACAAGTTAATAAAAAGAGTTATTTGCTTTTGCCTTTGTTGCTTTGCAGGCTGGTCTCTTGGTAATAATGGCTCAGTTGGGATGCTTTGTACCTGCTGAATCTTGCAGGCTTACTCCTGTTGATAGAGTGTTCACTAGACTAGGAGCTTCAGATAGAATTATGTCAGGTGGGTTCCACATGTTTTTGTGAATGCTAAAAGACGAATTGCCTTCTCAACACAATATGTAATGATCAAATTGAAGGATTTCTTTCTAAACTACCTCCAAGTTCAGTCTGAGCTAAAAAATTCTCATGCCAAACCTAGAAACCTACAAATCAATTCCAATTCCTCTATTAATGACTAGAAAATAACAGGGTTTAAATACACACCATGTTTTCAATTGTCTGGCAGTTGAAAGTATATTGTTTTAAGATACTGTTATTTTCTGGTTGAATGTTTAGAGCATTCCTAGTAAATTGATAAAATATCAGCATTATAGGGAAGAGAAACATGAAAAACCTGCAAAGTTGAATGTTGCCTTAAACCAGGGGTGACAAACTTGATTTCATTGGGGGCCACATCAGGGTTGTGTTTGACCTCGAGGGTGGTGTGGGGGCATGGCCAGTTCGATGTCACTCATGTCGGGGGCACTTCTGGTGGCCCGAGTGTTCTGCCAGCGAAAACGGGTTCCTGAGCTCCATTTTTGGCTGTCATGGCCTCCTGCAACTCTGCCAGAGAAAATAGAGCTTGGGAGAGCCCTCTGGAGCTCCGTTTTTGCTGGCAGAGGCACACAGGCCAGTCCTTTGCTGCTTCCAGAGCGGCCCCGCAGGCCAGATCTAAGCACCCCATGGGCCGGATTCAGCCCTTGGGCCTTGAGTTTGACACCCTTAAACCAAGGCTTGAATTAAATAAGAAAATTAGAAAATTGTTAGTCATTGACTAACAAATGTAATAGAATGCCTTCCAATTACATTTGTAAACTGAGGAAATCTTTAATCATTTCCCTGATTTACCCAATGCATTCACTAATCAAATGCTCAGGTTGTTAAGTGCGCATGAGGTATCTCAGCATTGGGAAGACCATGGGGGTCTAGTGCCCCACCGGGTCTCCACAGGTACTGGGCCTGTGGAGATTCACTTAACCTTTTGGAGTTCTCGATGATCAAGTGAGCTGTGTCCTCTCCAGCCTCTCTGCCATGGTTTCTTTGCCTGCGTTCCTGCAGGCTCTGGTTATCTTTGGAAAAAACTTTTAGCACGAAGAGCGGAGGCTGGGAGCAACATGCATGCCCCTCCTGGCCTCCATTCTTGGCAGCAACAACTTTTTGCAAAGACAACCAGAGCCTGTAGGGACACAATCTTTTGCCCCTGCAGGCTTTGGCAAGGAAACAGCAAATGGACAGGAGGCCTCAAGCACCGAAGCCTCCTGTCTGTTTGCCAAGCCTTTTGGTGCGGATCTCATTCAGGCCTCCATTTGCAAAGAATGGAAATCTGAAGCAGTGCAAGATCATGTGAGATCAGTAGCAAATTCTCTGCAAATGCACAGAAGGCCTGAAGCATGGAAGCAGGTAAAGAAATAGTGGCAGAGAGGCTGGAGAGGAGGCAGCTCGCTAGATCTTT
>JANHZT010003447.1:39583-50563 GCA_032468215.1 Stegonotus admiraltiensis | reverse complement strand
TTTTTTTCTTTTCTGTAAAACTTTTCAATAAAAAGAAAAAAGAAAAAAGCTGCCACGCTAATATATGTGTCTACACAGAAATAATTCTGAGCAATAATTGAAGGATTGAAAATAGCTTTAGAAGAGTTAATGTTTTTATGTGGCAATTGATTATGTCTCTTAAATAAACAGAGAATAAGAGTTATGGAATGTAAGGACATCACGAAGGTAATTGTCTCCCAAGGTTCTTGACTTCAATTTTCCCTGCTAACCATACTATATACTTGTTCTATAGATGCAAGAGATTTCATTACTTTGGTAATGCAGACTAATAAATTAACAAAAACATCTTGAATGTTCACAAAAGCTTCTTTTCCCAAGAGACATACATACACATAAAAATCTGTCCGCAAAATACACCTATCTATATTTGCTTGAGTATTTATGCACATGGAGAAATATACATTACCATGCCATGATCAAATGTAAAAACACCAACATCTCGCCCGTGATGAATGTGATTTCGTCTTATAATAGGGTTTCCGTGGTTTTTAACCCAAATCCCAGCTAATGCATTATTAGAAATCTCATTATCCTCATATATCCCCTAAAAGGTTAGAAAAGAATGGCTTTAGGATGAGTTATAATAGTTAACAAAGGAAACAATAAAAATGAGATAGCAAAAAAGAAATATGGAAGAAGTATTACCTGTGCATGATCTGTGATGTAGAGTCCAACATTTTCACAGTCACTTATGTTACAATGCTTGATAGTGGGACAAGCCCCTTGGCCACTAACACAAACTGCAGAACCAACTGAAAATGAAGTTTGTACATATAAAAATGAGAGATATGTTTGTCTTTCATAATATATGTGAAACAAATACCACCTGTTACATTTTTGCAATTGGAATAACTTGAATCGATTTTGCGTATTTTGTAATCTTGGCCTTTTAAAATACAATACTAAGCTAAATAAATTACATCTTATAGAAGACAAAGAGCAGTATAGCAATTTATATAATACTTAATTAAGGATATATAAAACACTCTGCTTTGAGCTCTGTGGAGTAGGAATACAACAAACCACCTCCTGTTCTGGAAGTCTGCCAGACCACTCCTAGAACAGCTGGATTGGGATGAGCTGTAAGAAGCATAACACTTTCAAGTATTCCCCAGAATGGAACTTTTGCACACCCTACCATAAATTATCAGTTAGGGATATCTGGGAACAAGTGAACAAACCTTTAAAAAGTAAAGCTCCAAGAACCCAAAGACTGCTATTAGGTGGAAAATTCATATTAACACATGAAATTTCATCATCTAGGAAAGCAAGGTTCCATTACACACATAAACACAGTTTAGAAATTATGTACAAATAACCTTTTCTACTTTTTAATTATTTTACAAAGAAATTACATACCTGTACAAGTACTTCGGATAATACAATGATCTATTATTGGACTGCAGTTGACTGTAATCTCTAAGCAATGGTGAGCATTGTGATGCTGTGCAGATTTGTCATCAGGGTTAAACTGAAATAACATACAATAAATTCCTTTATTAGCTATTCATTTCTTTCAGTGGAATATGTTCAAGACAAGTATTTACCAATGTTTCTTCTTACCCTGATTGTCATGTAACCAACATAAGCATCCTCTGATCCCTCCATGAAGACAAAGGTTGAATCTCTTGTGTTTTCAATAATGACTTTATCTGCTACTTTCCCAGGAGCTTTACAAAAATATAAAAATTTTAAATAAATTACTAGATGAAAATTACAAACCATAGTTTCTAGTTCCTTTAAAAAGTAGTAACACAAGACCTGCCATCATGTTTTTTTTTCAAAATCAAACTTTATATTGAACAGTTCAGATGACAGTTTGAATTGTTTTAAGTCTACATTCAGCCCAGTAAGTTTATTTTACAAAAATTAAAAAACTGTTTTTCCTCCGATTAAGTCAGGTATTAATTTTAGTTTTAATAGAAGGAACTATACCATCAATCAAAGCTCAAATGACAAATGATGACTTTCATACTGTGAACATGACAAGCAAAGAGAAAATTTTTGTGCTCAGCAAGATTTAAGAAAATATATAGATAAAAGAAAACCAGCAATGCAATGGATTAATATGATTACAACAGTGATGGTTGCTATTCTAATAATGATTAGTCACCTAACTGTAGAGAGAACTCAGTTGAGAACAACTATTCATAGAGTTGCCATGAGCCAATATTGACTTCACAACACAATCTCATTCAGGGCAGAGAAACAGAACTGATTGTAATGTATTAAACACTTCAGGTTGTTATATATTATTGTAGAGTTCTTAAAACCAAAATAAGTTATAATGGTACTTACATCTGCACTATGTTTAATCAAATGAATATCTATTTGAAAAACCACCAGAAGGAGCACGAAGTTATAATTAATCATTTTAATTTTAATCTCAGCAGTGCTAATTTTGTAAAAAACAGATCATGCTAGACAAATCTTATTGCATTCTTTGACAATGGGGCAAAATTAGTGGACCAGAGGAATGCTGTGGATATAATTTACTTGGACTTCAGTAGGGCATTTGATAAAATAGACCACAACCTACTACTTCATAAGATAGAAAAATGTGAGTTAGACAGCATCACCACCAGATGGATTTGCAACTGGCTGACCAACTGCACTCAATGTGTAGTCCTCAATGGAACTGCATCTACATGGAGAGAAGTATGCAGTGGGGTACCCTAAAGCTCTGTTTTAGGCTCAGTACTCTTCAACATCTTTATCAATTATTTGTATGAGGGGACAGATAGGGAACTCATCAAACTGGTGTTGCAGACAACACCAAGCTGGCAGGAACAACCAACACTCCAGAAAATAGACTTAAGGTATACCCCACTGCATACTTCCCTCCATGTAGATATAGTTCCATTGAGGACTACACACTGAGTGTGGTTGGTCCTTGCACTGAGAACCATTGAGGGCAAGTGGTTCCATTCCTTTTCCTTTGCTATGCTACAGAGGTGTGACCGCTGTTCATTCTCCTAACTGCCACTTTCCCAGTAGGCAGTAGAGAAGGAATTGTAAGCAAGCTCATATGAACATGTAACAAACAGAAACTATCACGGAAACTATCATTAATCAAATAATGCTCTTCTGAAGGCATTCTCTCTCTTTCTTTTTGCAACAAATAGAATTTTCTTCTGTGTGCAATGATCAATTCACTGAAAATGAAATACAACCCAAAAGATCCGTTAATGTCCATGGGAGCTAAATGGATTCAGGAGTGTACTAGACGATTTTGATTTGGAGGAGGCCAAGCAGGTGATTAAATATTTTTGCTGCCTAATGTCTTTTGATTACAAGACTGGAATATGCATATACATATAAATACATGTTTATTTATTCATTAGTTTTATATTAATTTGTTTTTTTGAAACAGAAGTTCAAGGTGGCTTATATTGTACTTCCTCCCCTGACTTTAACCCCATGACACATTTTGGGTTTAGGGTCAGTGACTGGCCCAAAGCCACACCTGAGTTTCTGTAGCGGAGAGTCTAGAACCTCAATTTTCCTGCTCCTTAATCACTACATTACATTGGTATTAGATTAAGAAAACAGCAGTTGGAAATTATTATTCTTCCTCCCATCGTGTTTTCCTACCCACAAATATCACTCTGAGTTATTATAAGCTATTTAGGGAAGAGATATAACCTTCCCTCTCTCTCCTTCAGAAAAGAGGAAAGCAGATTTCATAAATTTTGAATGGTAAATTGTGCTATGAAAAAGATTAACGTATTTTTCGGAGTATAAGACACACCTTCGTTTTGGGGGAGCAAAATAAGAAAAAAGCTGATTGGCAGGTGGATCCGCCTTCCGGAATACCCCCAATCAGCTGTTCCCAGAGGTGAATTTTAGCAACAGGTTTCTTGGTTGTGAGCTCTGTGCCTTGCTTTTTTTTGCTTTTTTTTCTGCCTCTGAAACTTCTGAAACTCCGTTTCAGAAAAAACTTAGTTTTCTGCCTCTGAAAGCCTCTGAAACAGCTTCAGAAAACAAGCCTCTGAAGCTCTGTTTGGGGGCTTCTTTTCTGAAGCTCTGTTTGGGGGCTTATTTTCTGAAGCTTCATTTCTGATACTTTTTTCTGCCTCTGAAACCTCCGTTTGAGAAGCTGGGTGGGGCTACATTCAGAGTATAAGACGCACCCAGATTTTCATCCTTTTTTTTGGGGGAAAAAGGTGCGTCTTATACTCCAAAAAATACGGTATATCTTCCTATCTCCAACCAACACATACTTAACTAAATAGTTCGACTTCTGCAGATGCTGTGATACCGAGATAACAGCTTAGGTCTTTCATACAATATTTAGCTTGGGCATGAGTTGATTCAGTTGCAAATGAATGAATGAAGATTTTAAGGTATCTGCAGTTCAACTAACCCTGACATGGTACTTATCTATATACTTGTGATAACTTGTTTTCAAACTGTGAAGTTAGTAGGACCTGGAGTGAATGATGCGAGCTCACCCACCATTGCTATTAGTCCAGCATCCTAACCATGTGAGCTACTGCACTGCTCTATTTTTGGCATTTAATACTACATCATAATGTACTTTATTTTTCTGTTTAGTACAATGTATTACCGTGTTTCCTGGAAAATAAGACCCTATCTTATATATTTTTTGCCACCAAAAAAGGCACCAGGTCTTATTTTCGGGGGGGGGGGTTTGTCGTCCACTGACTCACCTCACTTGCACATGTTGCCCCCCGGCTTCCTTTTTGCTGTCAAGAGGCCTTCAGGAACTTCTTCAGCTTTGGATAGTTGCAACCAGGCCTCGCACATTTCGGCCCATTTCTTCTGCAGCCAGCAAGGCTTTTCTGAAGGCCTCTGCAGCCAATAACAGAGCTCCGAATCTATCCGGAATTCTGTTATCAGCTACAGAAGCCTTCAGGAAAACCTTGCTGGCTACAGAAGAAATGGGCCAAGGTGTGCGAGGCCTGGCTGTAACTATCCAAGGTAGGTATTAGGGCAGCTCCACCCCTCCATCCCCACCCTAGCTTAATTTTTACCTGTGCACCCTGGAGTGGGCAGGGTCTTAATTAGGGCTTATTTTGGGGGTATGGCTTATATTGGGTGCACATGTAAAAATCAAGGTAGGACTTACTTTCTGAGTGGATTGTATTTTCAGGGAACACAGTAGCATGTTCCAAAAAGAACCATTGCTTATTTTTTATATGCCACTACATTTATCAAGATCCTGGCTTGCTTAGGATCTTAAATTCCTTGTAATTTCTTTTTGTGTCCTGTCTGTTTGGGGGCAGGGGAGAACAAACTATATAAAAAAAAGACATAAAATAAGAAGTGGCCAAAACCTATTCATGATTTGTTGCAAGACAATTCTGTGTTAATGTGAGGTGCAAAACTAGTGTCTTTAAACTAAAATAACATTTGAAGACAAAAGGAAAATTTATTGACAATGAAATTGTATCCAATGGAGAAAAACAACAGTGCAAAACACTGCATGGAAGCTTTCATTATAGTATAGAGACTTTCCATTGCAGAACACAAAAGTAAAAAACCCCAACACAATTAGGAAATTTATAATATCATCACTGTTATGGAAACTCCAGTTTATTAAGCTGATCCTTAATAAAGGGTCAGCAGAAAGGCTTTAGCAACAAAAAAATTGCAGTTATCAAGTATATAGGAGCCAAAATAAGTGAATTAGTTTTATCAAAAGTGCAAAATATAGAATAATTTCTACTTTAACTCAGGAGTAAAGGGGAAGAACAATAAAACAATCATCAAAAAGAGAAATTATCTACTGCAAAATAAGTCGGTTTATTTGAAATATTGAATTAAAAGGAAGGAGGTAAACAGCTTAAATGCTGGTCTCTTTCTAAGAAAGAAATCTGATGAGGCTGGACTTTATTAGGAAAGAGAAGAATGGGGGAGCTTGTTCAAGTTTTTAATGTTTCCTCAGAAACAAAAAGAAAACAATAGGAAATGAATTGAAATAAAGAATGCTGTAGGAACATTGTGTAGTAAAAATAACTTATTAGTTTTGTAGTTTATGGTCTTGGCATTTTTCACATGACCATAAAGCAAGGGCTCTATTAATGAAAGTTAAATAGAATAGCCAATTAAAGCAAGTGATATTAAGATGTTTTTCAAACTGAATACCTGCACCAATCATCGTTATAGGTGATTCAATGTATATCCATTCATCTGTGTATATGCCCGAGTGAACAAAGATAAGTCCATCAAAGTGAGCTTCTTGTACACCACCTAATGCATCTTCAATGGTGTCATAATACTAAAAGAAGACAAAGGAACTATTTAGAAAGAAATAGCTATTGAAAAAGTATACTAGCAATCAATTAGGGTGATTTTAAAATGTACCAGCATGTTTTCTCTTCCTTTGTATCTTGCTGGGTTGCTATAGAAATGTTCAGCAAATCCTGGCTTTACATGGGCTCCTTTATACTAAAATTTGAGGGAAAAAATGTTAAATTATGGTAAACTGTACTTTTTGACCTACTGCATTGCAAAACTCCTGGAAATAATTCACATCATTTCAATACATCATTAATTGTGTTCAGTAGATAGTTCTAAATTTTAGGCTTGTTTAGTTCAAGAACAGATATGAAAAGAATTTGGTGGAAGTTAGGAAATAGACCTAATTAGAATTTTATTAAGGTGCTTCCAACTTTAACAGGCAACACTAGGTATGTGCCCTTGATCTGAAATACATGAACTTCATTCTTAAAAATCAATGAATCTGCCATAAAACTGCTCAATAATGTATGAAGAATGCAAAAAAATATTATGCATTTTGTTGTTATACATTGCCTAAGCTGTGTTACTGCTTGCTTCACACACACACACATACACTGCCATTGCCATAAGACAGCAAAAATGAGGAAGAAGACTGAATAAAATAGACTATGAATAAAAAAAATTTCTAAAAATTCTCAACCTGTTGAATGTCATATTAATTACTATTCATTTGCTTTACCTGTATCACTTTTCTTGACTTCACAAAATATGTGAGAACAGAAAGTATGCATGTTTTACCAAAGCTTCCCATTTTTGCAATCACTTTTGACTTAAATTCTTGAGTTTTCACTCAATGTTATTTATATTTCATTAGTATTACAGGTAGTCCTTCTTTATAGACTGCCTCATTTAGCGACCATTCATAGTTATGAATGGTGATGAAAAAGTAATTTTATGACCAATCCTTGCATTTACGACCTATGCAGGTCTGTAAAGCAAAGGAAAGCTGCAATAAGGTCCTAAATCGTGGATTTACTTAGTTATCACTTTGCTGAACAATAAAAACCTAATCTCTCTTTATTCTCCCATACACTTTAATCAGTTCCTTCTACAGTTTTAAGTTTTTCTATTAATATGTTCCTAATAGAACATTCTTCTCAAAATAAAAGGCACTCTTTCATTGCATTAGCCCAACAAACTGTATATTGAATGCACCAATAACATCTTAAGAATTATATTTCATGAGGAATTTTAATGTAATTTTACTGTAATGGGACTTAAGAAATAAAGCTATCATGCCCACAAGAGTGAATCAAAATCTCAAAAGTATAAACTGATTGAAGTGGGAAAGAAAGCAGATGAATAAATGTTAAGTAATGCTACCCTTGACTGTTCTTCAGCGTTTCAACCATTGTAAAAATGCAACATAAATAAGAACGCTTTAAAAACATATATATACCAGTTGCTGAAAGCTTTCTTTCCATGGATTTGGATGTTCATATTCTTCTGGATTTATTTGATAAAATTTACCAGGTTCAGGATGCATCATTGGACGTGTATATTCAAATACTTCCATATATAATCGCTTCCTGAATAAAGACATTATGAATAGAAAATTGTGAATACATTTTAAGAGAACATAGATATAAACTATACAGATTAAAATTATATGAAATTATAGTCATTAAGAGTAGTTTTTTAATATGAATTTCTTTGAATACAAGGACAAACATGAACAAGGGATTAAGTTTATGGGACTATAGAAGCATCTGGTTGAACAGTAATAATTGTTCAACAACTTGTTTTTTTCTCTTTTTCCTTCACAAATTAATCATCTCTGTCTACTAAAGATTCTTATATAAAAGCAAAATATGTTGGTTTTCCCTGGAATTCTAAATTGAAAATTAAATCAGGCAACTGATCAATCATATTCTGAGTAACATTCATAGAATTTAACATGATGATTAGTATATGAAACAATGTATTCTGAAAATAAAGATATATATTACCCGTTACAAAATAGTCCTTCCTTAGATCAATGTCTGAAGAGGTGAAAGAACTAACACATTTTAGCACTGATTCATGATTTATTCTGTGTTCAAATTCATTAACGTTTAGAGCTAGAGCTTTTATTTATTTTTTTAGGTGCTAGCTAAAATCAAGTTTTTTATGACAAATGAACTGCCCTTTTAAATATGTAGAGTCCACTAAATATTCTTATTATAATTTTGTTTTAATGGCTTCTTGTTTTATTTTTTTCCTGTTGTTGATTTTTTTCTATTTTACAAATCTTTGTTTGTATTTGTTTAAAAACATCATTAAAAAAACCTAGTCTTTACATCTCAGCAGGTGGCAGCATCTGGCCAATCTTCCAAGCTTGGAAACTAAGTAGGACTGTAAAGCTACACGGATGTGTCCCTAAAGTCATTAGTAGTAAAATTTGACTTAAGGAGTTTACTTAACAGTCAACATTCAAAATATATTGATATGGAGATAATCAGAACATTATTAGCATAATTTTACAATGGTGAAGATAAAATTAGAAAAAGCAAAAAGCCTACTGACTATGGAGAATTCAGAATTTTTTTCTGGATTTTTTAAAACAGTATTTCCACAATTCTGAGTGTAGAAATAGTTTTCTATTTTAAAAATAGCAAAATCTCTGTGATCAGCCAAATTAGACTGACAGGATGCATTAAAGAAGAGTAGGCATACAGTGTGAAGTATATGCCAAACAAAATTTCTTGCAATTCAAATATCTATTTTCATTCAAGGTAATAAGAACAACTAAATAGGAATTAATTTTTCTTATGGTGCTTGATAACATGTATCATATTTCAGAATAATTAAGAATTATCTGTTCACTTACCACAAAATTGGATCATTAGCTAGCTCACTGAAGCGTTTACATACACACGCTGCTCTACAAAGATCTTGCTCCAGCAAGTACGAAAAGATTTTCAGAACCACTTCATCAGGTAATTTTTCTTGAAGATACTGTTCTGCAGGTGCTGCTATTAAAATACAAAATGTGAATAACAGGGTTGAATTGCCTGGATTATTTTCATCAAGAAAGTTCATGGACATCTTGTATCTTTCTTATACTCATGATCTGACTGAAAAGATATTATAAAAAGCAGCCTGTAGGTTATTTATCAAAGCATAAAGCATAGGCATGCGTCCACCTTGATAAACTATAAAAATGATGATAAATTTTGAGTCAATTACAACAAATAACCATGCTTAGCAATCAATATGGACAGGTAGTGAACAACACTAAATTTCTGTTGTTGTTTCTTTTAATCTTCCTGATACTTGCACACAGTAGACAGAAATCACTCAAAAGATTTGGATATCTCATAATTTCAAGTAAGGAGCCATCAAGGAAGGCAAGCTCATATTCCAAAATCCAGTCTCCACATTCCTGTATATTCATAACACTCAAGATATCCATGGCTGATGGAGATCTTCAACAGTTTTTCTGTTGACAGGAGAAACTAGCTTCTAGTTTAATTCCTAATTTAGTGAACAACTTCAACAACAGACTTCTACACAAAGGGGACAGGCAATATGTAAGCAAACCCTTATCCTACAAAAGTTGAGCCAACAAGGGTAGATAGCCACCTTTGCTGATGAAGAACAAAGGAATACACAAAACAGCTTTGATTTGTGTTGTATTGTATAAGCTGAGAGCTTCAAAGACAGCACTCACAGACTGGTGTGAGTTCAGCTGTCTGGATGATAGGAAAATATAGGAAGAGAAGGGAATAAAAAGTTCTCCATTACAATGCCCAGAAGTTCCTAAAGGAATTCTTCATTCCAAATGGAATGCCCTCCTCAAAAACACTGATCTAATGTAATGGCTTTATGTATTTTACTTCATTTGTTCGAGCTGCTTAAATATAATAAAAATAATAAATAAGGGCACACTGGTACAACTGCAATGGGAAGAAGAAAAGGCACATTAAATAACAAAGAACATATGTAATTCTTCAAATAAATATCTTTGTAACACTCAGTCAAGAGATTACAGACAAAGAGAGCAACTAAACTCTTAATATTTATATTAAGAATTGATATTAATACTTTTATATTAAATGGTTTGCTTAAAGTTTTGAGAATAAAAAAATCTGTGTGTCCAATTTACTGTAGGCAGGGTTTATGGGTTTTATTTTTTCCAGTTTCTCTTCCAGACTATTGTAGTTACTTGCACATATAGCTGGCAACTGACTGAAAAGGGGGGATGATAGGTGGAACTCTTGCTGCTACTAAAGCTGCACAGAGGCACTTCGATAGTAAGATGAGCAGCATATAAATTTAATGAATAAAATAAACTGCATAAACATCATTAGCATTACTACAAAGACAATGTGTAGATACACATCAATTGAACTAACATTGTGCTAGACATTTATTCAACTGCACTGGAAATATTTCTGTGCAAAGTAGATTAGTATACACCTACATCTTTGCATTATCAACCTGCAAAATAAAGCACCATGCAACATTCATGAAAACAGTAATCTACATGAACTCTAACTTCCTCAGAAGAACCACAGCAGTAACATACAAACTAGCTAGCAACATGCAACTGTTAAAATCTGTCTGCTATGTTTAACTGTTTCCTCTCCATATAATGTCATCCTGTCTAAGGATAATAGCAAGAACATGCTGCTAGTTTTTGTTGCAATCTGGCCAAGCTACAATAAATTTGAGGTAACAAGCAGAGCC
>JANHZT010003446.1:80377-91775 GCA_032468215.1 Stegonotus admiraltiensis | reverse complement strand
GTAGACTCAGGGCAGCTTACAATGCATTATAGCAATAGCCTACATACTTTTTTGTATATACCTGCTTATTAGGGCTTCTCATTCAAAACATTGTTATCGTCCCATCATTATTTTTGTGACTGATGCTTTTAAAACCATTTGTTAGAAATCTGTAGCGATTTTTGGTCCCTTGGTGGTGCAGTGGTTAGAGTGCAGTACTTCAGGCTATTCGGCAGTTCAAATCTCACCAGGCTCAAGGTTGACTCAGACTTCTATCCTTCCGAGGTGGGTAAAATGAGGACCCAGATTGTTGGGAGCAACATGCTGACTCTGTAAATCACTTAGAGAAGGCTGTAAAGCACTGTAAAGCGGTATATAAGTCTAAGTGCTATTGCTATTGCTATTCTCAGTCATCCAGGTCATGGTTATCCCAAAGGTGCTTTTTCAGGAGGCAACTGGACTTTCTTGTTTTTTTGTTTTTTTTTTCTTTGAAGATGTTTCACTTCTCATCCAAGAAGCTTCTTCACCTCTGACAGGATAGTGGGGAATGGAAGGATTTATATTCCTTGCAGACTGCTGGTAATTTGCATTCTTTATGAGGGTTGTGGAAGCACTTGGATATTATGCGTGTCCTCAGGGTCATCTGAATAGTGCTAATGGTTCTTGTAGTCTGCAATTTTTTTCTGGAAATCCATTCATGCTCCCACACGATTCAAAGGGTGTTCATCCCAAATTGCATAGCTAAAAGTCTGTGTCTTGAAATATAAATCCTTCCATTCCCCACTATCCAGTCAGACCTGAAGAAGCTTCTTGGATGAGAAATAAAATGTCTTCAAAGGAAAAAAGAAAAAAAAAGAGAAAGTTGATTTGCCTCCTGAAAAAGCACCTTTGGTATATTTATTAGAAGGGGAACATCATTTCAGCTAGGTTGCAGGCATGTGTGTTTATTACGTTGTTGAGGTTTTCTTTGCTCCTGAGATGTTATTTCTAGAAAAATCTACAGAGAGAAAAAGACTCGAGGTATTTGTTCTCACCTTTTCTCCCTATTATTTTCTGCAAACTCTTCAAATGCTAAAGCAAAAAGGCATGTTGACCAAAAGAGATAGGTAGGTAAAATAGGCTATATAACATTCTATTTTTCTCTTTGTCTTCTCTCATGAAAGAGAGAACAAGAAAAGCTGAGCAAAGAACAAATTGCACAACCTTATTACACTATGTAAACGTCAAACCAATAGTAAGGCCATAGAGTGCATGCCAGGAGCTTATCTTTCTACTCAGCACATGCAGGCCATTTGATAAAACGTGGAGAACAAGAAAGCACTGGGAAGGTAATGAATGTGTGCTCTTATGCACTAGGTATTGTGAATCGCTGTGCGTAGCAGATAATGAGTCTTGTCTTCCTAAAGTTGTCTTAGGTTCTCAAAGGAAATAACTGAGTCCAATCGTCTTAATGCCAGGCAACATTCATCTTCAGCTCTGGAAGAAAACAAGACTTTTCACATTGAGTATGGATCAAAAAAATGTAACGACATGTTGCGTTCAAACTGCGGGTAAAATAGAGATTGTCTATATAATTACCGTGTTTTCCTGAAAATAAGACCCTGTCTTATGTTTATTTTGAACCCTGAAATAAGCACTTGTCCTTATTGCCATGTGCTCAAAACAGTGGTTGGTTTCTACCAGTTCGGATCGGTTCTGCGTTATACATACCTTATATTTGGTCATTTTTAACCCAGCTGAAAGGCGCAGCAGAGCAGATTGCCACATCTCAGCTGTTCCGTAATACACTTAATACACTCAGCTGTTCCGTAATACATGGAGCGCAAGTTTCACGCATGCATGCACAAAGCGCATGCATGAAGCAAATCGGTGGTAACACCAGTTGAAACCCACCACTGTCTCAAAAGCCCAATTGGGCTTATTATCAGGGGATGTCTTATTTTTTTTGGGGGGGGAGGGTATTATAAGATGATATAACCCTAGATTTTTAGACTTTGCTATTCACTAACTCATTCTCTGGTTCTGGATGGAGCCTAGAGGATTACTGGGTCTGGGAAAGATTGAATAATTTTTTATGCAATTCTTACTAGCAAATAAGGACCCTGAAGTAATTTTTGTCATTCCAGAGTTGTTTCTGCAGCTTGAAAAATAAACGTATTTCTGACAGCAAAATAGTGCAAGTCCACTTGTAGATATTTTATCTTGTATGATTTATTTTATTCCAAATGGGCTACTTTGTAGCATTCATTTGTAGGTTTCATTTAATAGATTTTATTTTAGTCTGGGTCATTGACCTGCAATAAATAATTTGAATTTGAACATTGTGGGGATGGTATTGGAATATTTTATAGCAAATAGCTTATGGGTTAATAAGAAGCCAAAAGGCTGTAAGGAGCAGCAGTGAGGCCATTTTGCAGGGAAGGTTAGTTCTGTCATGGGTAAATGTGCACATTGTAAAAAGTGTGTAAAAGGAAGATTAAAGACTTAAGCATTGTTGTTTACTCAGGGTATTTTCTCTGTAGCCATTGTGGCTAACCATAGATAAGAGGGGAGGCAAACTGAACATGGAATGTCCATGCTAAGAAAGTGTAAACAAGTAGAGGGAGTATATGATTGGTTAATGCCTTGTACACTTTTTGTTCATGATTGGCTTACACTTTTAAATTATAAATTTATAACAGCAGTGGAAAGGAATGGATCAGACTGGCCACCACTCATCTCTGCCTGCTTGCTGATTTGGGCTGTATTCCAATAAACAATTTCCTGACACTTTCATGGGTATATTTCTGCTTTTTATTTTAGCCTGGCTTGGGAACAAACTTCTTAACTTCTAACAATGATTGAGTTAACCCTTTAAGAACAAAAAGAAACAAGCTAGCTCAAGGGTGAAATTTACTTACCTTCACTACTGGTTTGGAAGTGTGCGCAGAGGGTCAAAAACAGGTTACTTCCTGGTTAAAACCAGGAAGTAATGACGTCTGGGTGGGTGGAGCCTTGCACTGCCACCGCTACCGGTTTGCCCGATATGATGCGAAATTTCACCCCTGAGCTAGCTCCATATTTTATGGAAATTTCAGAGGTGCCACCTCTAACCTAAACCCATCCTTTCAATTATTCCTCCAGATCACATACCATTCTGGTTACCCTGTTCTAAGCAAACTATAACTTGCAAAGGAACTTAAAATATTGTACCCAGAAACTGGCCATAGTAAACTAGCTGTAACCCAAGCAGAATACAATAGGGAGGAAAATAGCTTCCTGTTATCTAGAATCTACTGCAGAAAAGGTTTCTTTAGACAGCATTTGTGTACTAAGGTGTATCACATTATTGGCTCAAGGAAATATAATGGTAGGCTCAGTGGCCTATTTTAATTGAAAAAGACAAATCTCATGTTCTTATCAGGCATGTCAAGAGTTTAATTCTACTAATATCAAGATATTGTGTACTCCTGATTACCATTATACATATCAATGCAAGCAATTTGTAATTCACAGTGTCCCAAAATTAATGGGATACTAAATATGCAACCTTTTCAAAAACCATAATCAGCCTTTTGTTTTCTCAGATCTTCATTTAAGGTACTTCAAAACCACTCATGCCAAGATGAGCAAAGAAAAGTGTGTTCTCCAAGTGCATGGCTTAATTTATCAGTTTTTATTAAAAATGATGGAAGTGCTGAATACAATCTAGTTACATTGGAAAACATAAATCATAACTGTCAAGATCAAGTACATCTTCCCAAACACAGCTGCCTGAGGATTAAATTTTAATTTTAAGAAAGTGTTTCTAATGACAGCATTTTTTTGTTATCATTATGGCTAGATAGCAAGAAAAGTCATTTCTAAATGTGCCAAAGAAGTGAGTAATTGCAGCTGAACCATTTGACCAAGCATAAAGGAAATTAAAGAACTTTATGATGTTACAAAGTCTAAAAACAGTATTTTAATTAATTTCACAAAGTTCAGCTACCAGTTATCACCTTTTTGGGGTACACAAACTGGTAGCAATTGTTTTTTCTTCCAGACCTCAAAATGTTAGTTTCCTCATTTGCTCTCTATCCTACAAAGAGTTGCATCAGCATGGTAGTTGCTGAAAGGAAAAAAAAATAGCTGTTAATCAGTGTTGGATTCATGCAAACATTGCTCTTCAGGTGTCATCATAACTGTAATGCAGATTATTGCTCATTCATTTTAGAAGAATAACAACCCAATTCAGGACATTTTCAAAGTACAAGAAGGATCTGGAAAAATTTCTTCCACTGAGAGTCTTATAACAGCCGCAATATTCAGTTTCTGAACCAAGGCAATATAGTGGATGACATTTCAAAGTCAGCATTATATAGCATACGGTAGTTTATCAAATAGATTTATGAACTTCTTTTATGTCTATATGGCAACATTGCGGTTGAATTCAGGCAATATATGTACAGTAACTAAATCTGTTAATGGTTCTGTGAGCATACTAAAACAAGTATTAATGGGAAGGGATGGGAAGGCAGGAAAGGAGGACTTTTAATCTAAAATTATAACAGGGTATTTGTGATCAAACTAGTGTACTGTAGTCACCTGCATTACATAAATTGTACTGCATCAAATGTGGGCTATTGGTGAAGATCCATACATACAATCCTCCAGAAAAAATGAAGAATATAGAATGCAGGATAGGCCGCTACGAAGTTCACCATCAATGTTTGACAGCACAGAACACAAATATCAAAGTACACTCTGTTTTATCTTATCAATGGGAAAGATGCATTGATGTAGCAAACCCTTGCTAGTATTTTTCTGGTACAAGGACTCTTCGATATAATTCCTCATTAAGTGGTATAGCTGGCTTGGTACCAAGAGAGGAACTTGGAAAACAGTAGAGTATGTCAGAATGGAGTAGCTGCTTATTAAATACTTAGTCCAGGTCCATAGCCAGGTCAAATTTGGAAGCCACAATCAAGTTCAAAAGATACACAAAAAGACATTGTCTTAAGTCAGCCTATTTGCTGTGGTCCATAGTTCCTCATACAAGAAAATTAACAAGGTGTTTGGAAATGTCTACTTTTGTTGGCAGCAGGGGTGGGTTCTAAATTTTTTTACTACCAGTTCTGTGGGCGTGTTCTGTGGGCGTGGCTTATTTTGTGGGCATGGCTTGATGGTCATGTGACAATTATTTAGGATTTAGCAGAGGTACTGGTCTAACAGGCTTTTAACTGCTTGCAGAGTCCTGGTCTATCTATTTGTTTTTGGAGGGACTGGTCTACCCATTTATTCTTGCAGAGTCCTGGTCTACCCATTTGTTTTTCAAGGGTACTGGTTACTGATCAGCTGTAGGGAGGCCCTTTGAAGTGCGGCGGCAAGAGTTTAAACATTTTTTTTTCTGCCAGCCTATCAGCTGGGACTGGGAGGCAGTGAATAGATTGGGGGCAGGGCCAAATAAAAGGTAAGAATAATGGGGGGGAGGGGAGAGGGCCCAGCTCCCAAAGAAAGAGAGCCAGTTCGGTGACATCATATCGTCACTGCTACCGGCTCAGTAGAACCGGGCCGAACCGGGAGGAACCCACCACTGGTTGGTACCAAGAGAAGTTGGACGGTTGACTTTAATCAGCCAAGATGTCTCCCTAGATGCTTCCTAAATCTTTTGAGAGAACAATTTTGATTTTGCCAGCTCTTCAGGCACTGGCTTTATTTTCACCCCTGCAGCCTCTGTTGCCTCTACTCTCTTGGATCTGTGGTGGCAGATATTTAAATAGTTCCTCTTCTGCAACTATCTCTTCCTTTTAGAAAAGTGCCTCTAACACCTGTACAGGCATCTGTATGGGATGTCGGTATCTGCTGCAAGCCCTGATGGTATTGAATCCCTCTCATCAGAAGACTCCCTCAAGCCAGGCATGAAGCATAGAACATTTGACAGAATTGAAGAAGAGCAGAAGTTTAGAAATTAGAAAAGAAAAAGCAGAGAACAGAGGTCACAAAATGCTAGGTACTAACATGAGAAACTGTGTCTAAGATTATGGGCTAGCTGTGTGATGTGAAGTAGGACATTACTGTTTTAATTTGTAATTTCTGATCTGAGAAACTGTGCAAAGCGGGCATAGAAGGACAATTTCAGTTGGTGGGAAAAAAAGCGATACAGTCCAGAGGTGGGTATGGTAGAAAGATGGGTACACTACAAAGACCTCACCTTACTTGGCTTACTATAAGCCTTTGACTTATTTTTACAGTTTTGAAAATTATGTTTTTACTCTTGCTTAGCATCAAATAAACCTTTCTGAAATGCACGTGCTTTTCACTTATAGAGTTGGCCACCTGTGTGGAGCTGGGCCACTTGGACTATGTCCAAGATCTCTCAGTGATTCTAGAGCACATCAGAATTCCAACTCAGATTGAGTTTAGTTCAAGTGACATTCATTCATTCATTTGTTTGTTCATCCGTCTGTCCGTCTGTCCATTCATTCATTCATTTATTTATTTATTTTCATATTTATGGACTGTCCATCTCCATCAAAGAGGAACTTACATTAATTGCAATATAAATGCTAATAATATAGCTGCTTAATTAGCAGTGGTCATGATATTTTAAACCCATAAAGTCTGAGATTCATTATAGAATTATCAAAATCTGTACAACCATTAAGTGGAAACAAAGAATAAGAACTGTTTGTTGCTATCTATCATAGTGTTCATCCAGTTCTTGAAGTCCTGATGGCGGCTCCTTAGTAACTGGTCTTCACGTCTTTCTCCTTTCTTCTTCTTCTTCTTTTACTTCAATCTCCACCTTCTTCTGGATATGTATATTCTCATGTTAATATATGGTGGCTCTGTTGTCTGAGTTCTCCCTTCTCCATCTATGATCTCCATTTGTTCTTGCAATTCTTCATTCATTTCTGCATCCCCACACTGTTGCCCTTCAGATGTTATGGATTTTGACAACCTTTTTCCCCATCAGCAGGTGGGTGAGGACTGCTGGGAGTGAAAAACATCTGAGAAGTACTTGATTGCCAAAGACTGATGAATATTCAACCATTTATCTTACTTATATCTTACTTTAATTAGTAGTATATTATGATAATTCATTGCTTTTTCTGACCTTACTCCATTTGCAAAGTCAAGTGGGAAAAGACAGTGAGGATATAATTGTGTTTGTCGTACTAGTGTTTGCTGAAACTGAAACACATTTTTTTTATATGGAAAATATATAAAATGCTATACCACCACAAAATAGCATATAGGATTGAATCAATGTGTGGAGAATTTCAGAAACCAGGCCCATATAGACATATCTAATCAGAACAAAAGTTATAGTTGCAACCAATACATTACTAGAAAATCAGTGGTGAAATGCTACTGGTTCGGACCGGTTCACCCGAACCATAAGTAATAAAAGCTACCGATTCAGCTGAACCAGAAGTAAAAAATGCTACTGGTTCAAACAAACCAGTATTTCCAATGATCAACTGTGCCAAGCAATTTATATTCACTAGAAAGCAGGAAGTCCTGCTTTCTAGCTAATCTAAATTGTGTGGCACAGCTGTTCTCCCCCCTCGCTGTTCTACTTACCTTAGAAAAGGCTTCTCAACCCTCCTTTTTCAGCGCTGCGTGGTAGTGCCTGTGGTGCACATGAGAAAGAAATCTGCCATAGACCAAATAATTCTGCTGTGTTCTGTAGTTCATCTCAAGTGAACTAATACACCACACTTAAAAAAGGATTTAGTCAAAATGGAAAAAAAGAATTACATAGAAGTTCAAGAGGGGTGGGTCAGGGGGTTAGAAACTAAGCCTTGTAAAAAGAGGTGGGAGAGCTGGTTATGCTTAGTCTTAAAAAAAGCAAGTTTAGTGGGGATGTGATAATACTCTTCAAATATCTGAAAGAATGTGACATGGAAGGTCAAGACCGTCACTCTCATTCCTGACTGCAAGGCCCAGAATAATGTTTTTAAGTCCAGGAAAGCACATTCTGATTAAATGTTGGGGGGGGGGAGGGAATCCTAATATTAAGGGCACTTCAAGAGTGGAAGCAATTATTCTAAGTAGTGGTGGGCTTCTTTTTACTAGGATGTTCAAGCTGAGGCCAGACAGCCATCTGTGGGATGTTTCAACAGGGATTACTACTCTGAGCAGGAGATTTGATTTGATTAGCTAAGTAACCCTTTCCAATTCTATGGTTCATTGCAAAGACAAGTAGAACTGGCCTGTGTAGATAATAAAGAACAATTTTATTCAGATGAGCACATTCTGATTCACATTTATCTATATTGCAGAATAATGTATTTCTAATAGTATAATCACTGTTTCTCTGTGTCCTATAATATATGTGGGTATATGCATAGTTTTGTATTTATTTAGTCACATTTGTGTAGTGTATATTGGAGATGGTGACCCTCTGAGAGCTGTATGCAACAAAATTCCATTTTAATCAGTGGTGGGTTTCTACTGGTTCACCCCGGTTCGGACGAATCGGTAGTGGCAGTGGCTGGAGGCTCCACCCACCTGCCCGGATGTCATCACGAACCATAGAATTGGAAGGTTCTGCGCATGCACAGAAGAGCCGCACGCAAGCACTCCCAGTTCCGAACCAGTAGCAAAGGTAAGAGGAACCCACTACTGATTTTAATGTATGCCAATTAGTGTACATTTAAAGTGACAATAAAGTTATTCTAAGTCTAAGTTATAAATATAAGTATGAATATAGGTTCAGAGGTTAGATGTTGGCTATTCCTTAAAAAAAAATCACAATTTAAAGGTGTTCATATCTAATAAGTGCAAGACACAGTTAAGAAACAGAATAGTGGGTTTATGGTATAGTATTATCTATTAATATTATCAACTAAATCTATAAATATTATCAATTGTTACTCCACAGTGAGATGGACAGCATAGACATTTAATAAATAATATTAGCTACAATATTAGTATGGAAAAAGAAAAAGTAAAGAAGCACACCCAAAGTTCAACAGGCATCTGGAAGAAACACAAAAAGTTGGAATACCGGCAATGCATGATTCTACAGAGCCTATTGCGTGAATGTCACTATCATCTGACACTTTTTAAAATGCAAATATATGTGCATTTTCAAGCAAAGAGTAACTAACACACGCCCTAATTTTTTTCAGGCCTGACACCATTAGCCTATGTAATCAGCATCCTATCTAAGCTGGGGCTGGGGCTTCAAAAAAACCTGCCTGAACTGCTGTTCAGTAGCTCATGGCTCAATAGGTCACAAGTTGTGAAAGCCTTTTTGAGAAATGTGCACTTGTTTGAACTAGTACATGAAAAGTATATTTGGCTACTTCATATCCACATGGTGGCACTCCTGCTCTTTAAAATGCTTCTAGACCTTCGGCGAGTTACCTATATGAATGTGTTCACTGCCTGAAAAGATTTTGTTTGTTAATGCCATTTCTTGAAGTCATCAAAAGAATGCCAAGGAGAAGTTGACAGTGTTAGATTTTAAATATCTGATTAGATTTTTTTTTAAAAATAAATCGTGTAATGGCTACATTTGCAGCTGAGGGAATGACAACTTTATTTTAAATTAGGGAATCTTCTAAATAATTAACCCAGTAAAATAAATTTTGACTATTGGCACATTAATCAAGAACTGACTCTAATATTATTAACTCTGTTGATGCTGATTGTGTAAGAACTTCATCTGAAGGCCAATTAATGTGATTTAGCTTTCTTTTGTTTCATTAGGTTACATGAGTTCATACTAAGACCTATTAAGCAATTAAAGTTTCTGAAATTGTTTATCCTACTTTATATAGGCTATACCAAATGCAGCTGACTGAAATATATATATATATATATATATCTAAAAGCACATGCACCAACAGTACATTACACTTAACTTTCAGCCAGTTTTAACAAAGCAAAAAATGGAAAAGTAGGCACATTAGCTCTGCATGTCAACTCCCTAAGCTAAGACACCTCACTCAGCAGGAGACATCTGCAGTGCAAACCATAAGTATTCAGTAGAAGCCAAAGTAAGGTATGTGTGTGTGAGAGAGAGAAAGGTGTGTGTGGGGGGGGACAAGAAAATAATGAGACTCTGCATATCTTCTGCAATTTGTGAGCAAAAAAACCTCAATGCAATAAACATAAATGTTGCGTTTTTCATCGGATTTTATCTAAATTATATTTATTAGGGGGGGGGGAGACAGGTTTTTCCCCCCTGCAAAAAATAAGAAAATGGATTTCAAATAAAGTTTACCTGTTTTTGTCAAAAGTAATGTCATTTTTCACTTTATTTTTCTTTGAACTACAGATATTTTTTTTACTTTAAGTGGCATTATTCAAGGTGACTATAGAGGCTTCTGCAAAACCTCCAAATAAATTTGATTGGAAAATAAAAGACATTTGAGAAAGCTTATCAAACCTTCTCAAGAAGATTCAGAATTGCTTAAAGAATGATAAAAATTACTATTACAATTAGCAGTATCTTTATTCTATTGATTATTGGTTTTATTACTGTGCAGCCCACAGAGCTCCCCTCTTATTTATTTCTCTTTAAACATATATTGAATTAATGAAACATGTAGCAATAGCAATAGCACTTGGATTTATACTGTATACCATTCCATAGTGCTTTACAGCACTCTCTAAGGGCTTTACAGGGTCAGCATATTGCCTTCTACAATCTGGGTCTTCATTTTACTGATCTCAGGAGGATGGAAGGCTGAGCCAAGCTTGATCTGGTCAGGATTGAACTAATGACAGTTGGCAGAGTTAGCCTGCAATACTGCATTCTAATCACTATGCCACTACGGTTCTTCCAACACTAGAATGATTCCCTTACTACCATTGGTATTTAAGTCCTGGACTTAAGAGTATCTTGATTTATACTGATACACACATATGTTTATACCTGTATCTTTTTTTCCCTAATTATCTTGCAGAGATAAATGGCTGATTTAAGATAGAGGAGCGTCTTCTGGGGCTCCACTTGTATGGTTATAAATTACAACTTTATTACATTTTCAGACCAATTCAGGAAGACATGATTTTACTTCTATTTCTATTTTAAATAACCACCTTTAAGGAATGTTTTGAGGGTATAACACACAAAAGCCTTGTGATTTGCTGACCAAGAGACAATTGGCAAGGTTTACACATGTAACACCAATGTGTCTATCAAAACACGAAGGGCAGATACAAATGCCAACCCCATTATGGCTACACACCAGTGGTGAAATCCAATTTTTTTTTACTACCGGTTCTGTGGGCATGGCTTGGTGGACATGGTGTGGCTTGCGGGCATGGCTTGGGGGCGTGGCAAGGAAGGATACTGCAAAATCTCCATTCCCACCCGACTCCAGGGGAAGGATACTGCAAAATCCCCATTCCATTCCCATTCCTGGGGGAAGGATATTGCAAAATCTCCATTCCCAACCCACTCTGGGGCCAGCCAGAGGTGGTATTTGCCAGTTCT
>JANHZT010003445.1:320205-342667 GCA_032468215.1 Stegonotus admiraltiensis | reverse complement strand
CTGGGAGTGGAAGTCCACAGGGTGTGAAAGAGCCAAGTTTGCCTACCACTGGTCTAACCCAATAAGTCAAACAACTCTCCTTAAATGATCTGAATAACTTCACAAATTCAGCAGCACCAGATAAAAATCCTTTGTTCCTGTTTACTCTCTTCTTTCTAAAAACTACTGGCTGGAACTAAGCCACCATGGCTTACTTAAATAAATCATTGTTAAAACAAACCATAATTCAGCAAGTTTAATTTTCAAACACAGCCTTCAGACTTTAAGCAGTTCATCTATAATATTGAATGTTATGTTTGTACTATTATATATTTGACAAGATTCAATTGTATAACTGAATATCACTATCAAAAATAGATACGAAGCAGAAAATAGAGGTGTTTTAAAAGATATTTAAGCATATATTTGTTACATGATAAATGGAACAGAAGAGGGGGGTTGTGAAAATAAAATGGGGAAAATATAACTAAAAATAACATATGTTTCAGAGATTTCCTGATCAGAGAAAATCAAGAAAAGCAATCATACATAAATATTGATATAAAAGCTTACAACTGCTTCTCCACAAATGTTAGTCATTCATCAGTGCAAAGTTTTTTTCTATTCAAAATTAATATCCCCATTGTTTTCAATCCACTTAAAATATTTTTCAAAGCTAATCTTTTTACATTTGTTGTATTTCCATTTACTCAATCAGAAAGGAATCAGAAGTAGTAGTTATTAAGAAAGTGCAAACTGACCTGGCTGAGAAACTGCTGTAGCTGTAAACTGAGTGGCCCATGGGGGATTCTTCTGTCCTCCAAATTGTGCCATTATGAGAGGTGAAATTCTTCTGCCAGTTTAGTTTCTAAAAAAAAAAAGCTGATGATTAACACTTTAACATGCAGCTAATTCCTGAATCATGGACAAAACTAGCTATGTATATGTGACATACATATGCATTTACATTTATTGATTTATATGGTTGCCCAAATTGTAAAGCGACTCTGGACATCTTTCAATTGTTCAGAAGCAGGAAAGCAAAAGAGAAACAGAACAATGAAATAAAAAGAAAAAAGAATAGCCAAGTCCAGGCATTGCAGAGTCTATTCAAAAATATTACATTCTAGACCAGTGATTCTCAACCTTGGTAGCTTGAAGATAGTTGGACTTCAACTCCCAGCTGCTGGCTGGGGGATTCTGGGAGTTGAAGGCCACCCATTTTCAAGCTACCAAGGTTGAGAAACACTGTTGTAGACAGTTTCATCTTGCAGGCTGGCTAATGATAGGGGAAGCACCAAGTATTTGGGATTTTAGTGTACAGAGTGCTGGTGGGATACGGACCATCTGAACTTTTGAGGGGAGGGATGATGTTCCATGGGCAGCTGCTGTAATAGAGAAGGTTTGTCCCTTGGGTTCTGCCAGGGGAGAAGAAAGGACTTGAAATATGCCCTCCTGCTCGATTCTCTTGGAACAAGCTGAGACAATTGGAGACAGGTGGTCTTACAAATAATCTGGCCAGTATATGAAGAGCCTTAACTATGTTTGTTCTATGTCTGTGGAGATTCTGAGTCATCCACTATCATAGTTGTCTCTTCAAAAGGCAACTGGATTGTTTTTTCCTTTAGGAAGAAGAAAACACATCCCCTCTCATCCAAGAAGCTTCATCAGTTCAGATGGTGTGAGGGTGGTGGGTGGTGGTGGAAGGCTAGGTACAGAATTATTCCATGCCTGTTCTTCCATTTCCCCCCACCTCACCAAAACTGATGAAGCTTCTTGGGTGAGAATTGAAACATTTCTTCTTCCTCAAGGGAAAAAACAGTCTAGTTCCCTTTTGAAGACAAAAGCACCTTTGAGACAATTGTTTGCTCTAATAAGAGAAACCATGACAAACCAGATGTCTTGAGAAAGGAAGCTGATAGTAAATATTTCCAGTGAAAAATACAAATAAACTTTGGTTCTCACAAAATTTCAACTATTAGCTCTACTTATTATATACAAATGCACAAAAACTGATCCATAACAGGTAGAGTTTATATAGTCAATCTTCAACCGTCAAACACAGTGACTCATCAAGAACATTTTTAAGTTGTTCTTCTAGTAAGAAAATGCATCTCCACTATGATCCAGCAGTTGTGCTTATATTAGACACTGAACAACAAGGCAGCCAAATACACATAACCAAGTATATGAAGCCCAAGCGATCACTTGGTGATTTGATATGTCATGCAAATCTAGGAAATTAATTCAGTCATTAAGCATCCCATATTAATCCACCCGTATTGTGATGGATAATCATGGTGTGGCAAATTAACAAACATGTCATCCAGATGCACCTAGCAAAAAAATTGCTAGCACAGACAAATGACTTAAAGAAGTTTCTAAACAAAAGGTAAGTTGAGCTTAAAGAAAAATAAAGCAAGAAAGCACTTGACTTTAAAGGAAACCTCACACCCAGGTTATCCATGAAAACACAATATCCCCCTACCAGACAGCTCTACAAATTAGTTTTCTACCTTTACATTTTCCCATTAATTCTGGAATTAAAAAAATGTGTTATTTTATTGTTATAGTTACTGACCTTTCATAAAAATTCTCTAAAATCTATGATTGTTATTAACAGAATAACAGAGTTGGAAGGGACCTTGAAAGTCTTCTAGCCCAACTCCCTGCACAAGCAGGAGTACCTATACCAGGGGTCTGCAACCTGTGGCTCTGGAGCCGCATGTGGCTCTTTCATCCCTCTGATGCGGCTCCGTGTCATTCAAAATATGCATCACAACCACCAATGTGTGACACCCACCGGCACCTGATTTATTGAGCTTTTCGACCCATCTTTTTTTTTCAGAGTTCAAAATGTTTTTGTTGCATGCAGAAATAAAAAATTGTTTTCTCTGTAGCAGTTCATTGATTTCATAAATGCAACACACTATAGTTTTTTTATACATAACATAAATGTAAAAAATGATATATGCAGTGTTATCTTCATTTTAGATGTTCAAAAGGGTTTTGTGGCTCCCGGTGTTTTCTGTCCTGGAAGAATGAAATATTCTAGGAAATATTTAAAAACGCAGATTATTATATTTCCCTGGATGAGAAATGGAGAAACGTTTTTTTAGGCAGGAAGCAGACTCATTCTTAATAGCCCCCACCCTCCTCAATAGCCCACAGCAGATGTCAGCACTTAAAAGATAAAAGAGATAGTTAGGTCTATTCATAAGCAAATATCCTCACCCAAGATCCAACAGATAGGATTACCCTCTTCATTATATGCAAGATTCAACCAAGCCTGGGACTCAAGACAACCTACAAACTTACCCCTGCATGGCTCCATGGGAGTCTGGCAACCAATCAGAATACATTTTTCACAGGAACAGGAAGCAAATTCAAAGACCAAGAGGGTATAAATATATCTCACTCTCCACTCCATGCAGTCAGCTACCCAGGACTTCAAACCATGTGGTCCTGTCCACCATTAAACCATCCTTCCAAGCAGTCTCCATGTTTCCAGTGTCTTTCTCCGCACTTGGAACTGAACCCAGATGGACATTTCTTCCAGCAGCTGTTTCTGTTTTAATATATTACATGGTTTTAACATATATAATTTTAACTCGTTTAAGGCTGAGCTGCAACTGTGATGCAAGATAGACCAAATAAATGAAACCCAAGAAAGTGAAACCTTGAATAGATACAATTATTTGGCTAGGTGACATAGTGGTTATGCTCATTAAATGGTTATTAAGTACTCTTCTAAACAGGTGCATTCACTATTAGAACCAATATTAAAATGTTGCTGCCAGTCTTTGATATTATGTCTCAGTTGAATCATCAGTTATCAGAGATTCTTAATCTGTCATGTTCGTAACAGTTCTAAAACTGCATTAATTCAAAAAAAGCAACCAAGAAACATTAACATTTCATTAAAGTTCAGTAAAATAATTAAGAAACATTTAAACAACAGAAAACCCAAAGAATTGGGAAATAAAGAAATCCTGAGAAATAGTGACTGTAGTATCTCTATTGCCATCACCTATTTCAGAAGTGCATTTGGGATGAGAGTATTCTTTCAGATATTCTCATCCCAAACTATTTGACTTGGATAAAGTTGTAGCTGGTGCAGTACTAAATTCTTACAAGATGTGCTATGTAGTTCCACAGTGCTTTTTGTACTGAAACTTTGCAATTTTTATAATTTTTAAGGACTTCCTCATTATGCATATTAATCATTTCAGCTAAGCTCAGGATATAAACTGCTTATTTTTCCAGACAAACGGAGCAAAGATCACAAAAGGGGGTTCAACTGGAGCATGTTTATGTATCCACCAGAAGCTAGGTTTGCCTAATGTATTATTAGCCTAGTCGAATATGTGCAACTAGCAATAGTAATAGCACTTAGACATATGTACCGCTTCACAGCGCTTTACACCCCTCTCTAAGGGGATTACAGAGTCAGCATATTGCCCCCAACAATCTGGGTCATTTAACCCACCTTGGAAGAATGGAAAGCTGAGTCGACCTTGAGCCTGTAAGAATCAAACTGCCGAACTGCAGACAGCTGGCAGACAGAAGTAGCCTGCAGTACTGCATTGTAACCACTAACGCCACCATGGATTCACCAGTATCTCACATCAGTATCAAGAAATTTGAGTTAAGATAAACTACAATATTAATATGGACATCATGCAAATATAAACTGTAAAAGCCCCTTTAACCACAGGTAGAAATATAAATAAATTAATTTCCACCTTTAATTTTGAAATGAATGGGATTTAAATTTGCTTACATTTGGCTAAATTATATGTGTGACATTTTTAAATTTGTTGCAGAATATTTGGCAAAATACAAGCATCACGTTCATCATGCATGTATTTCAGAAAAACTGCAGGGACAGTACCTTAAAAAATGCAGTGTATAGAGGTGACCCTTGAGCTTCTTTTCTTGGCAGCCATACAGTATAGTGAACATACTAGTTTTTTAAAAAAGGTCCACATTCATTAATACAGTGAATCGTTTAGGTGCAAAAATTTCCAGTTTTCTACCTTGATATTTTCCCATTAATTCTGGAATAATAAAAATGTGTTATTTTATTATTGTTATCTTTACTGGCCTTTCATAAAAATATCTAAAATCTATTATTGTTATTAACAGAATAAGAGTTGGAAGGGACCTTGAAAGTCTTCTAGCCCAACTCCTTGCACAAGCAGGAGTTACCTATACCATTCCAGACAAGTGGCTGTCCAGTCTTTTCTTAAAAAAGCCTTCAGTGATGGAGCACCCCAACTTCTGAAGGCAAGCTGGTTAATTGTTCTGTTAGGAAACTTCTCCTTAGTTCTAGGTTGCTTCTGTCCTGGATTGCTTTCCACCCATTCATGTTGTTGTGGATTATTCATGCTGTGCATTACATGAAGTACCGTCAATGTGACTAGATGGTGTTGCATGGGATCAAGAATGTGCACATTAATGTTTTTTACTTATGTCCAACTTTTACAGTTTTGTCTTTTCAGCAGCTATTTTAGGATGCCAACTTTTCATTCCCTGTGCAGCCATTTTGTGAGGCTCACTGATGGCAGAGTTCTTAATTTCAAAACACCCATGAACCTCAAAACATTGGGTTTTAAAATTGTTTGTAGAGTTTTTATATTTGGCCGATGTACTAATATTTTCTTTTAATATGTTTTTTAATTTTTGCATATATGTATTTATTTGGCTGTTCACCGCCCTGAGTCCAATTGGAGAAGGGCGGTATATAAATTAATAAAATAAATAAAAATAAATAAATTAAGAGACCCTGTTACTGGGGTAGACAAGTCAATGATCTGAAGAAAAGTTATTTTCCATTGGGTTAATTCAAGGTTCACACCTGATTAAAAATTAGTTTCTGAGGGCTGCAAATCAACAAATGGATTTTTGTTATAAAGTTGGTCGAGGAAGAAGTGCTGACATTTTCACTCGCATTCGCTGTTTACTGTACTTGTCCTCTTTGGTTTTCTGAAAACATAGGGATGTTGCATTTTTCAGTGGGTTGCATCTTTTACAGGTTTCAGCACTTTGCTTCTCATTTTCCATCCTTATAGGCATAAAAATGATAGACTGCTTTAATTGTCCTGTAAAAGTCTTCAGTACAAAACCCCAGTATAGGTAGTTCTTGACTTACAAGTTTGTTTAGTGACTGTTCAAGGTTACAATGGCACTGAAAAAAGCAATGTTTTTCACACTTATGACTGTTGCAGCATCTCCATAGTCACGAGATCAAAATTCAGACACTTGCAAGTATCATATTTATAATAATTGCAATGTCCTGGAGTCATGTGATCATGACTTTTTGTAAACCTCTGACAAGCTAAGAATGGGGGGTGTCAGATTCGCTTAACAACCATGTTATGAACTTAACAACTACAGTGATTCACTTAACAACTATGACAAGCAAGGTCATTAAAAGGGTAAAATTCACTTGTCTTACTTAGCAAAAGCAATTAGGAATTTTGCTAATTTCTTAGCAATTTTGGGCTCAATTGTGACTTTAGTAAGTAGAGGACTACCTCAACTATCAGCACATACTACTGTACTATTGTTATGCGTTGATCCCAAAAAGCTAAAGAAGTTTGAGTCTAGATGGGACCCACCAGGAAAACAGGTATGTTTGTTATACTCACCTATATTTCCATTTCCAAAGCCCAGCTGATCGGCCTGGCAGAGTGGATTGCCGTGTCTCAGCTGTTTTCCTCGCCGGCTGCAATGCAGGTGGTGACTTTTCTTGAAACTGCACGTGCTCAGCGAACCAGTTGTTAAACTGGTAGGATCCCACCACTGCCAGAGCTCTATTCCTGTTCTGGCATAATTTGTATTTGAAAGTGACTGAGATTCATATTTTCATGTTAATATATAGAATTTGTGAGTAGTTTGGCTAGATACAAATAAGATCCTTAGTACCAGTGTTCCCAGCTGACCAGACCTAACTGGCCCATTCTTTAAACAGAGATCTGAATCAAAGAAATCATAATTAACGATTAAATACAGAGATACCCACTTGCACCATTTAATTCCTTCAGATCACCTGTCTTAGAATAGGATTCAAAGAACAATAATAATGAATCAAAGAGAATGTAATGCTATTGCTAAGTTTCATTTTGTTCCACTGATACGAACATGCTTTTAGATATATTTCTTTAGTAGAAAGAAGTGGCCTCTAAATGAAGGAAAAATTAAAAACCACATGCAAAATAGAAGTATAAAATTTATTTGAAACCATCCACAATGTTCTGCATTATCAGGAATGATACAGTTTGTAATTTTGTTTTTGGAAAAAGCCATGACAAAAAATTAAAATATGTTTTGCAATGACAGCAACTTTATCTTGCCTTTTTAGGTCATTTTTAAAGAAACATTTAAGGTTTAAACAGATAGGACATACACAAGAATAAAAAACAGAACAAACCATCTCCACAATAACAATTCTTACATGTATGTTTCAATACAATTTCAATGCAGCTTGCTACGTAAACAAGAAATCATATACAACTGCTGTGCACCAAAGAGTAGCTTAGTATGATCTTTCAAGTAACATGCAGTCAAAACTCACACTTTTCAAGTACTGCTGGTAAATGTTCCCTTGTCTGAAAATGTATTTCTCTCCCAGAGTAATGAAATAGTTTCTTTTTCCTGTAAGTTTTGTGAAATAGTGAAGTGCTTTTCTTCCATTTATTAACTAAATACAATGGTAAATGTTAAAAATGTGTCTGCCATTTCATTTTTCCACCATTAGATCTTCTTAATATAGTAGATTGTTTAAAGGAAAAAAATCATCAAAGTTAAATGATAAAAAATAAATATGCACCCCAGTTTTATTAAACACACATACTACACACACACAAATACAAGAAATATTACTCAACAGCAGAGCTCAAGTTTTTTCTTATTTAGCATAAAACTTTCAATTTAATTTTTTAAACATTATTAGAACTGAAGTTACTGCTCGTGCCATTGATATCAGTTTACATTTAGAGACAGTCTAGCAAAGATTAGTCACAGCTAAATTCAGTTGAAATATGAATTTAGGGACACCACCTTGATCCTATGCACTTTTATTAACAGAGCATTTCAATTAGAAAGTGAGTCAAACTAAATCCTTCATCAAACACTTTTAAAATTCCCCCTCACAGATCTTAGTGCGGAATACCTCTTAACTAGATATACGTAAGACCAACTTCATTTACAGATACAAAGTGGAATCCTATGGACAATTACTCCAGTGTGAGTCGCACTGAACCTGTGGGGATTTATCTATGTGTAAACATGTAGCACAAGCTTTTTGAAATGGGGGACCGGTTTCGTGGAAGACCATTTTTCCACGGACTGGGGTGTGTGTGTGTGTGTTGGGTTTCGGTTTTGCTTGCTCGCTTGCCATTCACTTCCAGCTGTGTGGCCCAGTTCCTAACAAGCCATGGACCTGATACCAGTCCTTGGTCTGAGGAATCTTAATGTAGCAGCTCCAATCGCATAGCTGCGTTCTTAACCATACTCCCTTGAGAATTATTGAGCCCCACTGAATTCAGAAGCACATTTTGCTTAAGTATGCTTTTATTTGGCTGTTTGTCACTACTTGTGTTTCCAGACTGCACATTTAGTTCAGATTATTTGAAATACAATCCAGTGAACCTCTTTTTATGCTCCACAGTTTCTGAAACTTGAATAGCTTTGCTCCCCTTACCTCTTTGGAACAGTGTTTATCAACCTTAGCAATTTTACATCTCAAAAGCCCCCAAGGTTGAGAAACCCTGGTCTAGATAATAGCCTTACTTCTGAGATACACCACCATTTGATTTTTTAAAAAAAAAAAGCTTTCCAATATCTTGAAATATGATTTTTTTAAAAACCTAAGAACAAAATATTTCCTTGTAATGATAATGCATATATTACAAAGCATGACCAACATATTCCTGTTTTGAGTCTTAGGCAACAAATACATTCAGCATTAAGACATAAAATACAAAGCTTCAAATCTGCCATCTTTTGCTAAAATGATTAAATGACATTCACACTTTATTCTAGTTTTGCATTTTTGCCATGTAAAGCTTTTATGACATATGGGAATTATAGCAGGAACCTAATTATAGGCACTACCTCATTATAAAGCACCTACTTTTATAACTACATACCACTCTGTATTCCTTTTTCAAATGAACTTTGACCAGTAAAAGATTTCAGTTGTCTCAGAAACCATTCAACTAAATGAGCTTGTACTTGCAAATCTAGGCCACTACTGTACAAGTTTTAATTCTACTTTCAGCAAGAATATATTTACTAAGATGAAACTCCTGTTAACAAGAGTATGATTCTGCTTTATTTTGTATACTTGGAACATTACATATGATGGTTACATGCAGAAGCAGTTATGCGAAAGGCAAAGTGAGAGTTGGGCTCATTATTAATTGTATAACATAGAATTTCCCCAGAATTGAGCCATGGAGTAATACATAAACAAGCTTCATGCGAGAGGCTTATACCTGAATATACAAAAATTTTGGAGCAATCCTTCATCAGCAATATTTTGCTTTTTAGGACAGATCAGAGTTATTTCATGATTTGCTGTCTGGAGGGACAGAAGAAACTTATACCTATACATGTATGTATAGATATGTATTGTTATTAACTTCATATGAAATCAGTGGGTGAATAGCATGGAGGATACTTTCTTTTTAATCTTTACCACAATAGGGCATGAATTAAATAATATAAATCAGGGGTGTCAAACTGGCGGCCCACAGGCCAGATGCCACGCCCACCCCAAGTCTGTGAAGGGAAAATGTGATACGTCACGTGACAGCAATGTGATGCCAATTTTAAATAAATCCTATTTAAAAAATAATAATAATTGGGAAATATAATCAAGAAGACATTATTGGCATATGCATTTCATCAAAATTCCACATACTACTGATATGGTTTAATTAACAATCTTGTATACAAATCAATTATCACATTCGTTCTGTCGGCAAAGCAGACAATCATATGTCTGCAGTAATAATCCTGTTTTGAGTTGTTGATGTTAATCTCTTTAATTTTCATAAGGAGGGAGCACTCTATCTAATATATGAGAGATGGGAACTAAAACCACCAAGGAAAGTAATCCCTTATGGATTGCACATTTGACTTATTATATTATTTCAGCATTGAAATCATACCAGAAACCTTCAAACTGGATGTTAAGATGGAAATGTTATAGGTATCTGTTGTAGTGACCTGGAAATTTGGTAAAGATAACTGATGCTTATAAATGAAAATTCTATGTTCTTAGGCTTACATGAATTGTATAAATTAGTGTATATGCAATTTGTTTTTCGCGTTAAAGTAACATGGGATGATGATTATACTGCCCTAAATTGATTTGCAGCTATACTGTTCTTGATAGTTGATGAAGTTATGTCAGTAGCAAAATGGAGGTCTATAGGTAATAGGTTTAAAATTACAATTATCTCTAGCTGTGCATGTAATTTGGAAGGAACATCCCCTATGAAGTTATGTCCAATGAAAGGATAAAATCTTATTTGTTTTGGCTTGTAGAGTACTTTTGTTAGTTAATAATTTACTTTGATTCAATTTATGGGATGGGGGGAAAAGTCTCCTTTGCTGTTTAAAATGTTCCTCAACTGCCAACTTCATGAAGGGCAATAAATTTAGCTTCTTGTCATTCTGGATTTTGCTGAGAAATATTTCTGGATAAAGGAATATAGCTGCCCCAGTGCTACTGAGAAAAAGCAGATATATTAACTTTTTAACACCCCATCTTTCTCCATGTAATAGGGGATGGCCTTTCTGTTAGCTTTTCAATTTCAAATTTCCACCCTGGTTTGGTTCACTCTCATCCTTTCAGTGCATACCCCTATGCAGTAGAAACAATGGAGCTTTGCTATTCTATTATGCTCTTATTTGTGGACTACCATAACAAGTGTATACAATTTTATCGTCCCGGGCACACATTCACCCAGTTTTAATATGAACAGATTCTTCTTCAACCTTGGATGTAAAACATTAGTACGACAAGTATTTTACTGCTCATACTGTTAAGGCATGTAAGAAAAATAAGAGAATCCAGGTGCACAGCCTTTTTTAATTTGAAAAAAGAGGATGAAGGAATATTTTCCAAGGACTCCAAATGCTCTTTCAAAACAAGCAAGGATTTTGTACACTCGCAGTGTCAGTATTTCATCTGTCCTAACCACTTAATCTCTTCAAATATCAGCAAAGCTTTGGGTCAGCGAGTGAGTCAGTTGTTCCCCTTCACTCTGACTTTTCCTAAGCCTCAAATCTGCTCGGGGTGTGTGTGTGTTAGAGGACAACCTAAATTCATGGAAATAGTGAAGTGCAAAGTCCCATTCTGTGAGTAAATGTACATATGACAATGGATTTGTCACTACAGTTGTGAATATGAATTCAGTTAATCAATGTCACTGTGCTATTTAATCGGGGCCATAAGAAACACACTGCATAACTGAATGATGAGGCTCAAAAGAAAATGATTGCATCTGAATGTAATTAATAATATAATGGTGTGCTCTTGAAGAATGTATTGATGGGGTAGAAGCAGCTTTTCTGCCTACATATCTACAAACTACATTCTAATTTGGCTTAATGTTGAAAACTGAAATCTAACATTTGAGGGGCCAAAAAATGGTACTATTTCCCTAACAAAGAGAGAAAAGCTGAAATCTTCAAATAATGGAAGCTGCTCAAAACAAATAACGTATTACCAAAGACCTGATCCAGAGCTGGATCCAGATTATGTTTTCCTCTCAACGCAGTCATTGCCAGGGTTAACTGAAACGCCACTGATCCTTAGTTTTTAATTGGTGTATTTTATTAGACTGAGATAAATTTGAAAAGTAGATAATACACCGTAGTTGTAGAAACTGCTGAAACTCTTAATGCATGGCTGAATTTAGACAATACCCTGTAAGTTTATAACGCTTTAAGTTTGTTTCTTTAGAAATAATGTACCAAAATGAAGTTAAAGAAGAACAGGTATTTAATACATAGGAGATACAACTGTATGCCTGTATCTAATAATTTCTGGAAACACTATCCCAGAAAACATTCTTGCCTGTTGTAAGGATACTTCTAAGCAGAATGGAAAAGATGCAGCAGGATAGGTGGAAATAGCTCAAAAAGCAGTAAGAACAAAAATTATTTCAACGGAGAGATTTAACAAGCTGTCACATTCGTCTAAGTGTACCAAACCAAGGTTAAAATACCTTAGTGCCAGTCTGTAAAGGATGCAACAGACTCTATGCCTGTTAGGCTCATCCCAATATTTGAAACAACAACAAGTCATCTACACAAAGTTCTATCTGGCTGCAAAGAATGTTTAAGCTCCTAAGGAAACTTCTACCTTCTATGGTTTCCTATTTAGTAGATCTTGATACATGTAACTGATGTTTCTATGTACAATATTGCATTAAGTCAACATGTTCTACACAGAAGTGTGGCTAGCGAGTTTAGGATTGCAGTTGATGGCTCTTAACTTCTGAAGACTTTCAAATTGTTTCAACCATCTATATAGTATATAGGAAATGAAAAAGGGAGAAATGCTTTCTTTAAAGCATTTGTATTTTCATCATGCTTGCTCAAGGATTTCAGGATATTTCTCCTTACCTCTTCATTAAAGCAACTTGGAGCAAATATTGCAACATCTTATTATCAAGAAATTCATTATCTTCAAAGGGAGTTTTTTATGTGGGAGATATTTTTCTGTCAGCCACAATCACTACATTTTTCAAGGGTTTCAATTTGTTAATTTGTATTACTTAATGCAGATTCTGAATACATGGCACTGCAAAGTTTGAAAATTCCTCCTTTAGAGATGTTGCTGTAACTCCTGGGTTTTTTAAAATCTTTTTTTTAAAATATAGCACTTTTAATGACATATTGGTATGTTCTGACAATTAACTGCTTTGATATTTCTCATTTTGAAGGGTCACACACGGAATGTCTGAAATGGTTGTTGTCAAATTTAAGTAACACTCCTGCAGTCATCACAGGACCAAAATCATTAGATGCCTCAGGTGCATTCTTTACAGACAATTTCATCAATAGAGTCTTATTTCAATAAAATCTTAAAAACTATGCATTTTATTTCCTTTCTGGGTCTCTGGCAACTCCAGACAGCCACACTGAACTTTAGACCATACAGTTCTTCAGGCTACTGCAGGTGCCTGAAAAATTTGCTGCTTGCAACTGCCCAAGGAATTGCTCTTACAAAGTAGGTAAAGTTATCATAAATCTTTGCTGCTACAAACTAATTCACAAAGTACATCAGTGTCTATGATAAATATTTGAAATGCTACAATAAATAACTTACAGCTGTATATACAGTATATTCTCACTCTGCATGCATGCTTGATGTATGTTGGCTTGTGAAACAGCAATTAAGTGAGATAATACAACGAGGAGTGTTACTTTTTAGATGCAACCATCATTTTGTACGCTGTATTGTTTTTACAAATTTATGATAGTTAAAATATATGGCTGAACCCAGACAAAAGTTTAACAATATTTCTTAATTTTAGCGGTATGTTTTCAATGTTTGGGTAACCTGATTTAGCTAGTGAAACATTTATTAGCTGTTAAAAACAATCATGCATTTCCACCTTTAATTCATTCTATGCAAATATGCCCTATGCAACCTCATCAGTGGATTTCCAAGTAATAGATTATATTCCTTGCTGTCTGATTAGGTGGACATATGTGGTTTCCCTATTGAGCATTGTTGTTTAAGAGCTGATATCTGCTAGCAAATATAGCAGTACATTTTCTATAGGTACACAGGGGAAAACACTAAACTACTCAAGCACAGTAATTAGAGATCTTCTACTTAGAAATGCCAAATTTTCATAATTTGAGTCAACTTTATTTTTCTACTATTGCCACAACCTGAATTTTCTGCTGTAGCATCTATATAAAAGGAATCAAAAGGAATTTAATCCTAAACAGTTTATTAGTAGTGTATGCCCCATAAATGTCAAGTGGTAACAATACCGTCCTACATACATTCATTCATAAATCAACCCATTATGTTCAATGGGACTTATTATAAGCATAAACAGATTGGCAAACTAAAAGGCATACAACTAGAAATTATAACTGACAGAGGGGTTGAGCAAAACTAGGATGAAGTGTAGATGTTTTTCACATACACAGTGAAGGATTATCCCAGGATTTCCCCCCCCCTCAGAATTACTAGAAAGCATGATTAAATTAGAAAAAAACCGTACAGATGAGTTGCTGGATGATTTCACCCTAGTTATTGTAATGACAGCTATTATGTTTAATAAATTTCAGGTTCACAAAAAATATACAGTTTTTAAAATGTAAATCTAAGGCACACAAAATTACCATACCAATTAATGTATATATCCAAGAAGCAGAAAACTGCTGGTAGAAAATGATATAATATTGACTTTTATTATTTACAATTGTTACATAGTCTCTATCTGAACTAATCATAATCTTTGAACTAAGAAAAATGCAGCATATGGGTGTGTTTTTTTTACAAAGTTTGTTTTAAAAATAGAAAGATTGGGTTGTTTTTCTCTTTATATACTTTTCTAAAACGTTATGACTCAGGTTGTTCAATAAGCTGTTGCATAAAGATTGCTAATGGTATTGTGACTAAGTATGAAGATCTGATCTAAAATTAAGTTTGTAAGCCATGTTTGATGATATTCTGGGGGTACCTCTTGTAAATTATAGATCATAACTTTCTCAGCCCTCCCCAAAATCAGGGAAATTGGCTGGATTGCACACTCCTTACTGTAGTAAAACATCTCTAAATCTTAATACTCAGTAACTTAGGAAAATTTCTCTAATATCTACAGCACCTGCAAGCTGAAATTTGTCTGTGTATTCAGCTGTCAAAAGTGGAAATGCGCCAGGAAACATAAAGATATCCAGCACCAGTCTTGCCTAACATACATACATATAATTTAACATGATCAGCGTCACCAATAATGGCATCTATCACCTATTAAATCAGAGATGGAGAAGGGACAGACATCAAGCAGCACTCAAACATGCTGTTTTTGTCTTCACTTTGCCTAAAAATGTATTTGTACTGCTAGATAAAAATATGGGTAACTACCTGTTTGCATGGATGAAGTGGAGGTGGTCTATCGTGGGAGCCTTAGACCAGTGTGAATGTCTAATGTTACACAAATTGACTATGTGAGTAACTGGAATAAATTCCACATTTTGAACTTCAGAATCATAGGTGACAAAGAATAAACCAGTTTTCCCCAACCTACTGCCTTAAATTTTTTTTTTTACTTCCACTCCAATAGACCGCCATTCAACAAATTCTTTGGAGAAAGCTGGGATAAGCTATATTAATCAATTATTTCTTCGTTTCTGAATTATATTTTCAGATTAAATACAAGGGTAGACATTTAATAATAAAAGCACCATGTCTAGATTTTATTAAAAAAGCAGATCTAGAAATTTATTTGTTACAGCACCACTAATAAGATGTTATCAAGTATGTTATTACAAATCTTTTATTTCTGGTTATTCTGGTGGCACTTATGTATATCATGGAGCAGGAGAAGGAGGAGAGAGAGAGATGTAAAATCAAGACTTAACCTCATGACTGCCCTGATTAAATTGGATTATTAGTAAATAGCTTCATTCTTGTATATAAACTATAGGGTGCGTTTACTCACAAAGGCTCATAATATGATAGCAACTGGCTAATTTAAATTACCACATCATAGAAAAAGAAAAGCCTGAGAGAGTCACATAATGTTTAAAATTAAGATGCTGTCATTAGGACAAATGGATGCTAGGTGATTTAATTAATTTATTATTTTGAATCAAGGTCTGGTTCCCATCCACACTCAGCCCTACTCAAATTGGGACTGGTCATACTCACTGGTTTAACTTCAATAATATTATGTAATATAGATCATGGCATGGAATTAATTAAGACTGATAAAATCCCTGACATCCAGTTGCCTAAAAATATGATCTTCTTACTTAATTTCTTCTTCCCTTTTCTTCATTCCAAATATACCAAATTCTCCTGATTCTAGCTGCCCGAAGTCCTGAGCTGTATTTTAATAGTTCTGCTTCTCATCGGAACTGACAAAAGGGGTTTTGATCACACAGATGCTGTTGTATCACATTTGAGATTTTCAGTATATAATATTAAAGCTCTGTGAGCACTGGATCATTTAATGCTGCTTCTGTTAAACAAAGGATGTGGTCACTCCAAATAAAAGGTGCTAAATAATAAAAGATGTTGGGAAAACCCAGCTGTGGTTATATCTGTTGCTAGTTGGCAGCTTTCAGGTCTTGCTGGAAGACATCATTCTGCCTCTAGTATTGAACTGGGAACTTCAATCTAGTTAAGTTCTGTCTGCAAAATGGAACTCTGCCTTGCACAACTCAATCCCTTTAATCAAATGCCCATTTAGACTGACTATACCTTGCTTGGCAGTTGCCTTCCCTGGTTCTTGACTGAAACAAAAACTTGCGTTGATCAATCCAGCCATTGCACTTAGAAGTTCAACTAACAAACTCCAGCACATGAAGTGCAAGCAGGAACACTGAACAGTGTTCCCAGGTTGGAAAACATTTGCAAACTCTCTGAGCCTGTAATGCTGCATGGGTTACCATTCAGAAAAAGAGTATGCTGCAAAGAGGAAATGGCATGTTGTTACATGGTTATTTTGCCACCAAGAAGTCAGACACTGTATTCTGGATGGGTCTCCAACACAGACCATTACAGACCTTATTTCCTGGCTGGAGATAGCAAATGGGATGGGGAACTATGCACGTTTTGTGGAATTAATCACCTGGATATCTCAGTGTGTCTTATTCAGAGGTGAAGGAGAGGCGAAAACTGCATATAATAATCAGTTGTCCACTTACCTGGCAGAAAGCCAACTGAATACAATGGGATTGAGCTTCAAGTAAACCTGCCTAGACCAGGCTGATGGGCAGCTCACCACTGAAGAACATTTTGGATGCATAATAAATTCAGATGTATTCCTACACTGCTGATAGGGCAGATCTCTTAAAAGCCAACATGTTAACAAGGCATTGCAATTTTTGCATTGAAGCCCTAGAAAAATTCTTTCCTAATAGGGTGACTTCAAGATGTATGGAACTACACTCCTGGATGATGCCCGATTGTATTGTCCCATAAAACTTGGGATGCCCCCTATAACATTTGCCCTTATTGCTCAAATTATAAACCCTTTTTTAAAAAAAAAAAGATCCTAGAAATACAAGGATAGATAAATGACTTAATTTATATTTGCAAATAATGAATTTTCTGGACTTTATCACCCTTTTTATTTAGAAACAAAAGCAATGGAAAAAAGAAAAGGGAAGAATCTAAAACCCAAGTATTTTCAGTATCTATGAATTGATGTAGCAATATGGAACTTTATATAGTAAGAAAAAATAAATTCCTTGGTAGAGAATGCGCAAACCTTAGACAAATGTGATCCTTATACTATTTCAAGTTAACTTTAAAAATAGAAAGTGCTTTTAAATATATATATTTATATGTATTTACATTTATAACCTCCAATCATTACTAGTGATATTTGTTTGCATGTGAATGCATGTGGATCATACACACATGCACACACAAACTATACATACATGAGAAAAATCTATATACAAATAAATCATCATTGGTTCTTTTTCCTTAAGCTGGGATTCACAGCAAGTGATTGGAAGCTGTAAGAGCAATGGCACCATGAAGAAATAAAATCAGCTTATTTTTAACTGTTCAATTTGATTAAGCACCAAGAGCTGTGTATAGCTAATACTGTCTAACTTGATTTTACATAATAAAAGATGAAATCAGTTAAAATCTTTATGAAAAGCCCATTTATAATAAACAGACGTTTCAAAGCACCAAAGTATAAATTCCAAAAAGGTAATAAACCAAGTAATTCAATCAGTTAATAACCTAGCCAAATTTTCTTAAAAGATGTGTGCGTGCATGCGTGTGAATACACATACACACATATATACACACACACTTGAGAATCACCAGATGTTAAAATATATAAAGTCACAGTTTAAAAACAAAATAATTTTTACCTCAGCCTTCAAAATGGTTGAGATGAACAAAGAGTAAACCATACAAGACTTTGTTCTTTAACAGCACCTTTAGGATTGTGTAACACTGCTCCAAGGCAAAAGTTGTGTCGTTGCTATAAGAGCTTATGCCCAATGGTTGTAGGGCCCTGCAACTCGTGTGAGGGCATAAGTAGACACCGTTAGAATATTATCATGAGTTACTGTTAATGCTCTGCGAGATGGAATTTGGTTGAATTCATTTTCTTTGTAGAAAATTTCTTGGGTTGCATTGGTCTGATTTGCATTCTTGTCAGTGGCTGGCAAGCCAGTGGTTTCAGTTCCTGATTTTCTAGCTTCTTTCTCTTTTGCTCTCTCTGCCATTTTGGCCTCCCACAGGGCTATCCCATGTTTTGGCTCATTTAAGTTTTTGTGTTGGTAAAAGACTAAAGAGATCCGCGTGGGATGATTCCTGTTGGGCTTTTTAAGAGGCGTGGTGGCATGAAGTTCGCGCCGTGCACATTCAATTAAGATGGAACCGTGGGATGGTGCTACAGCTACCCCACCAATGTCATTGTCTAAAAAGTTATGCTCGCTGTCAGACCACATTTCTTCTGCTTTTTCTTCAGAATCTGCGTGTTTTAAGAGCTGGCCACTGGACCCGTTTTCTACACAACTTGGGCTTTGCCGTAATCCACTCTTTTCCATTGGGTGCTCTTGGGAAGAACCATTGGTAGACACATCTTCTGGGGTGCCCAGTTGCAACATTGACTCACAAGAGCTAGCTACCTGGGACGCAGAAGAGGACTTTAAGTTAACTTCACAATTTTGCTTGTTAACTAGTTTGTGTTCAGCAGTCAGGGGCAGTTTTTCTCTGTTGACTGCTGACCTAGATGTAGTCAGGTCTTGAAGAAGGAGAGGCACACCATTTCTCTTCTCATCCATCACAATTCCAGAATAATCACGAGTGGACATGTCAAAGTTATTATTACCTTGGGATGTCACGTGAGGTTTATTACTACTGCATTGTAAATACCCGTAGGGAGTAGAAACATCTTCTTGGCTATTAGTTACTGGCATTAGACCACCACTTAATGGAGAGCAAGAGGATAAACTATCCAGTTTTAAAGGAGAGGAAGGAGCATGTTGCTTCAACGGAGAACTATCGGTAATAATGCCTAAATTAGGTTTTATGCTAGAAAAGTATTCAGCTGTCTCCATTTTTGTCTCAGGTTGCACTATATTCATTTTGGCCCCTAAGGAGAAAAAAAAATAAGCTGGTTTTAAATATAAAGTTCTGGTTCCCCCCCCCCCACACACACAGATGTTTGATAAAGACATACATGTTTCACCCATCCATTTTAATTCCTCCTCAATGCAGACATGTTGCAGTTTGGCGACACATTTGCCATCATATATTCAAGTATATTTTTATCCAAATTAGAAATTCTTTTCGTGAAAATGAAGATGCTTAAAACTTCAATAACAACAGCTTGCACACTGTACAGAGGTATCAGCCATAGGGATTTGCCTGCCATCACATATTTAAATCAAATGGCACTTTTATACTACATATAATACAGATAGTCCTCAACTAGGTACAGGTAATCCTCGACTTATAACAGTTCAGTTAGTGACTGTTCAAAGTTGTAACAGCACTCTTATACTCTTTAATGACACGATTCACTTAACAACTGTAGTGTTTTGCTTCGTAACTGTGGCAAAAAAGATAATAAAATGGGGCAAAACTGACTTAACAACTGCCTTGTTAAGCCACAGAAATTTTTGGGGTCATTGTGATCGTACGTCCAGGACTACCTGTATATATGTTTACGTTGTTCCATTTTTGATACTTTGCATTTTAGACACACAAATGCGTATTTCTGTAACAGGGGTGTCAAATTCAAGGCTCCAGAACCAGCCCCCGGGGTGCTTAGATCTGGCCCACAGGGCTACCCTGGAAACAGCAAAGAAACGGCCCATGACACCTCTGCCAGGGAAAACGGAGCTCGCGGCCTTCCGAGCTCCATTTTCGCTGGCAGAGGGTTGCAGGAGGCCATTGCAGCCGAAAATAGAGCCCAGGAACCTATTTTTGCTGGCAGAGCACTCGGGCCACCACCGGCGCCTCTGACATGAGTGACGTTGAGCTGGCCACGCCCAGCCCGGCCACGCCCACCCAAGGTCAAACACAACCCTGATGTGGTCCTCAATGAAATCAAGTTTGACACCCCTGTTCTATAACATGCCCATATCTATCACTATTGGCTATTATTTGAAGCTCTCTTGTACGTACCTGAACTTTGTGATGTTCTCTTGGTATTTTCTGGCAATCCATTTTTTCCCCTTACAGCCGCAGGATGCTTTTTTTCAGCTAAACTTTGCTTTTTTGCATCTGGTTTTTTTTTGGTTGCCCTACGTGGTTCAGCTAACATCCTCACTTCTCGGGGGAAAGCAGTTAGTACCTGGATTGCCCCGGTTTTAATCTTGGCTTCCAGCCCCTCTTCTGTGCCAAATTCATCTGTTTGTGATATTTTGTAAAGAGGCAACACATGAAGCTGCTCATCATTTGGTATCACACCTACTGTACGGTTGTCTTCTTTCGTTAAAGTACAAACCTAGTCAGAAAGGGAAAAAAGCAACTATTAATACATATATATTCTACACACAGAAATACACCAACACACTTAGTCAAATTCAGTGAAAACTATAATAAGTGAATGTTTAAGCTAAAAGGTTGCAAAGACAATCTATTTCACCTCTCTTATCATGGTTTTATGTATGTTACACATAAAACACAACTAAATTAGCACAGAGAAGATTCTCATCTTACAGTCATTCATTTAGTGACCAAAGTTGCAACAGCACTGAAAAAAGTGACTTGTGACCACTTTTCAAACTTATAACTGCTGCTGTGTCCCATTGGTCAAGTGATCAAAATTTGGACACTTGGCAACTGGCATGGATTTATGATGACTGCAGTCTCCTGGGGTCATTTTGCAATCTTCTGAGAAGCAAAGTCAACGGGGAAGCCAGATTCACTTAACAACCATGTTACTAAGTAAACAATTACAGTGATTCACTTAACAAGCGTGGCAAGAAAAGTCGTAAAACGGGGCAAAACAAAAACTGTCCTGACTGGCAACAGAAATTTTGGGCTCAATTGTGGTTGTGAACTATTTATATATAGTTTGTTTCTTATACATGAACAATACGTATATAATTTATGCAGCATGACATTAAGAGTACAATCCAATAAAGATCTCATGAAAAATATATTTGCTAACTTTAGCAAAACATTTCTTCAACCTAAATTGAAGAAATGAGAAACAGAGTTCTGTTTTTTAGGAAACAATACAAAGAGAGATTGGTTTTATCATAAAGAAGGAATATGCCTCAACAGGATCACCAGTCATCCTTTACCTGGCACTCTTCAGATGCTGGACTACAATTCCCCAAATCCTGTGCTGGGTGACAGTCCTGGTACACTATCTAACACAATTGAAGAGCTGGGGAAGGTTGCATTGTCTTGAACTAGCCCCCTAATGGCGAACCTGTGGCGTGCATGCCGAGGCGGCACACAGAGCCATCTCTCCAAGCACGCCAGCCATCTCCCATTGCTCTTCCAGCTGGTCTTCGGGTGCACGTGAGTGCCAGAAACTAGAAGACCAGCTCCCTGGCGCGTACGTGTGCACCAGGAAGCTGAGCTCCTGGTTTCCGGCAACTGCATAGGCAGTGACCAGCTGGTCTTCGCACACACGTGTGCGGGATACCGGAAGCTCCTCTTCTGGTTTCTGGCACTCCCATGTGTGTGTACCAGGGAGCTGCTCTTCCAGTTTTTGGTGCTTCCCTCCTAGCCTATACTGTGAAAGACAAATTCCTCACCTACAGAAGCTCAGATAACAAAGGCCATTTAATGCAAGATTTCCTGCTGAATGGTGTGACTAAAAACACACTTGTGAGAAAAATGGTGAGGGTTAACTGGTCCAACAGGCCTTGTCTTGACTGGGCTCCCTTATGCCGCTGAACTCAAAAGCAAATAATTGTGATGGCAATTCTGAAAAGGCAAAGGATTACAGTTCCCCTTCTTAATGCATCAAGCTGGTTTGGTAGCCCAATGGAGACCAAATTGACCAAACCTGGAGTCCCTGTATGGAATACAAGAATTTGGTGCATCCCAAGCTCTTCCTGGGCTGACAAGTTTCCAAGAAGGAAACAGCTAAGGAACAAGGGTTGACTCGGGAGTAAAGGCATAAGTGGAGGCTGAATGGCCCCTCCCATTGGCAATAAATAGGAGCAAAAGGGGAGTGGTGTTTGCAGGAGACAGTTTGTTTATTAGTGTGAAGATTTGCTTATCTGAGTTCGTGCCTCACAGAGACTCCTTGCCAAGTATTTCATTGTA
>JANHZT010003445.1:303255-315651 GCA_032468215.1 Stegonotus admiraltiensis | reverse complement strand
TTCCAGTGGGCCCAGAAGGCCTGAAAATCAGCTGGCCAGTGCGCGCATGTGTGCCAGAGCTGAGCTCGCGTGCCCACAAATATGGCTCCGCGTGCCACCTGTGGCACCCGTGCCATAGGTTCGCCATCAGGGGTATAGGGTCTCTTGCTTGGACGGTGGGGTTGGACTAGATGACCTACAAGGTCCCTTCCAACTCTGTTAATCTGTTAAATTCATGAAGAATGTGAGTATGTGTGTGAGAGACATAGTAAGGCTTGGGAAGAGTGTGTAGGTGCAATGTGAATTCTGTGTATAGGCAAGGGAGAGTATATGTGGGGCTAGTGCACAGGGGTATGAGGCATGGTGAAGGTTAAGGTGAGTGTGTGACGGCTTGAGTGTTGTGTGAGAGGAACAGGTGAGGGAGGGTGCATGGGAGTGTAGCATGGGTCAGGGAAGGTATTCGGGGTTGTGGTGTGACTCAAGGGTGTGCAAGGATGGCTGTGAGGTTTGGATAGGGTGCAGAAAGGCTGCAGGAGGCTGTGCAGATGAGGGAGATTTACCTCAGCGATGTGTGTGTGATCATGGGGTGCTGCAGCAGGTCAGAAATGCTCTGAGGATCATTAGTTCAGCACCATCATAACTTTGAACGGTCACGGAATGAATGGACACAGGTGAAGGACTATGTGTATCAAATTTTAAAATGTATTACATAACAAACAATACAGCTATTAAACTTACTCTCTTTTGTTCATTTTCATATTGTGTTAAAAATAATAACTACTCTGTCCTAAGATGATTATTTTATTATCCTCAGAGGAGAGGAAAAATAAGATTGAAGATAAGCAAGTTTCTTCAAAAATACCCTTTGGGTCTAAAAAAATGGGGACTCAGTAGATCAAACATCAAACTCTTTCAAGAAAGAGGCAAAAAGAAAAAATAATACAAAACAAACAATAATTCAGGGGTGTCCAACCATGGCAACTTTAAGACTAGTGGACTTCAACTCCCAGCATAGCCAGCTGGGAAATTTTGGGAATTGAAATTCACAGGTCTTAAAATTGCCAAGGTTGGACACCTCTGCAATAAATGCTTTAAATGTATTACTAAACTAGGCTTCTGATTAACAACAGAACAACATATAGGTGGCCCATTTTGTACTTGTTAAAGCCAATATATCAGTTTAGCAGACCAATATAGTAGCCTTAGAAAGTATGAGATTCAGGCAATGCATACAGGTGCCCAGGTAGCTAGCATGGCTAATCTCACTAAGTAGAAATGGACCTGGCTAGTATTTGGACAGGAGAATATCAGGAAGTCTTACCAGGGCTGTAAGATTGATTGGGAAACTGAAAACACATATTAAAAGAAGGATAAACTGTTCCTCTACTATTCCCAAAAGAACTCTTGAAATGCACCCATAAATTCAACCGTGGAAGTGAATGACTCAACAAGACTTTTACATCATAAATGTTTGGGTTTGGAAAATATCCCATTATTTAAAAACAGAGTTATATCCATTAATACTGCAATAAATAGACTCAAAACCCCAAACTCCAATAAACTCCAAAACCCATTCAGACAACAAACAGCTACTATATTTAAAAAATAATAATCATGAGGTAATTTTAAAAAATGGCAGAACAATATCACAGGATTTGGGTGGATTTACTCTTTAACCTATGCACAATGTTCAAAGGAGTCCTATTTCTCAAGCTAATATAACTTGCTATTGGTTTTGGCTGTAACCCTTGAACAATATGTTTCATTACAAGGTTATACTTTTACTATAAAAAACACAAATGAACAAAACCCTGAGAATTTAGTTTGTCTCATCCAGATCCTGTGCTGTGAATAATCATAAATGTGGATTGCTGAATCATACCAACCATAATCTGCAGTTTTTAGGCTGATTTGATTCATTCATTCCATGAAATATCTCACCATAATCCTACAAAATGCTTTGAACCTGGCATGCTATAAGCAAGTCACAGTCAAGGTTACCTCACTCGTTATGCTAGAAAAGCAGAACAAGTCATAATTAAGCAGAATAGAAATGAAAAAGCAGCTTTAAATTCTTCTTCGTACAGGAGGAAGAGGGCAAAGGCAAGGGGGCAACTGCTTCTTGTATCTCATTCTTGAGCACTATTGAGCAGAATAAGTAAATCACAATAGCACAAATCCATGTAAATGTGTCACCTGTCCAAAAATTCTTCTGGACTACTTTCTAGACAATCTATTTTTCTAGTTTTATCTCTATACTACAATCTATTCTTACCTAAAGAGCATAATTTTATACTTCTTTACATTTAACCTCATCTCACTCCGTCCAGTGGTTCAAATGATCCATATCTGTCTTTACTTTCAATCTATCTTCTTCTGCATTTGCATTCTATACCTCCTAGCTTTATGTCATCTGTAAAATGGATCAATATTTAATATTTAGCTAAAATAGAAGGTTCTAATAAAAACAATGACAAAAAGCACTTTCATTTGTTTGCTCTATGAACTTTTTGACCATCTGAAATAATTGTACAACCAAGTGCCTGCTTCAGGAGTATGTAGTATGCTAGAAGTTAGCAAACTTGTGTACATGATGAGAATGGACACTTGTGAAACATTCCATACTTTTAAAATCTGGGAACATTTTATAAAATGGATTACATGTATATGTTAGTCACTGTGAATGTGCACATTCAGTCTTAATAGGAAAATAAGAACATACTCTAAATCAGGGGTGTCAAACTCAAGGCCCGGGGGCCAGATTCTGCCTGCAGGGTGCTTAGATCTAGCCTGCGGGGCTGCCCTGGAAACAGCGGACTGGCCTGCAGTGCCTCTGCCAGCGAAAATGGAGCTCAGGAAGGCTGCGGGTAGAGGGTTGCAGGAAACCGTTGCAACCTAAAACAGAGCTTGAGAGGGCTGCGGGTGGTCCTCCCAAGCTCCGTTTTCGCTGGCAGAGGTTGCAGGAGGCCGTCGCAGCCAAAAACAGAGCTCAGGAGTTTGTTTTCTCTGGCAGAGCGATCGGGCCACCATAGGTGCCCCCGACACAAGTGACATCGAGCTGACCACACCCACCCTGGCCATGCCCACTCCGGCCCAAGGTCAAACACAAACCTAATGCGGCCCCCAATGAAATTGAGTTTGACACCCCTGTTCTAAATTGATCCAGCTTACTGTACCTGCTCATGTCAGTTTTTTGACAGATAGGAAGCAACAGGTGAGGCTAGGGAAAATTACATGTAGTACCCAGGCAATGAGCACAGGCACGCCCCGAGGGCTGAGAGCTCTTTTCCTTGCTATACTAATGACTGCACCTAAAGGAAACCCTCTGTTAAATTCTGAAGTTTGCAGATGACACAACGGTCACTGACCTCATTCAAGTTGGTCATGAGTCTGCAGTCTGCATATAGACAAGAAGTTGAATAACTGGCCCTGTGGTGCCGCTGTAACAATCTGGAGCTGAATATGCTTAAGGCTGTAGAGATGAGAGTGGATTTTAGGAGCCCTTCTATTCCACCACCTCTTACCATATTCAACAGCACCTTTTCAGCAGTCCTTCAAATTTTGGAGTTCTATAATCTCCTAGAACTTGAAAAGTACCCTTAACACTAGAACCATCATTAAAAGGCACAACAAGGAATAGTCTTCCTGTGTCAACTCAGAAAGTTCTAGAGCTGTTGATATAGTTTTAAAGAGGAATTATTGAGTCTGTCATTTCTATAGCTTTCTGCTTTACTGCAGCAACTAAACAGACAGGTACAGATTACAATGGATAATTAAGATTGCAGAACGAACAATTGCAACCAGCCTGCCTTCCATAAAAGCCCTTTATATTGTGTGGGTCAGGAGGGCTGAGAAGATATCTGCAGACCCCTCACATCTTGGACATAAACTATTTCAACTTCTCTCCTCGGGCTTTGCAGGCCAAAACAACTAGACACAGGGACAGTTTTTTCCCTTGGGCCAACTGCCGTATTTTTCGGAGTATAAGACGCACCTTAGTTTTTGGGGAAGAAAATAAGAAAAAAGCTGATTGGCAGGTGGATCGGCCTCGGGAATACCCCCAATCAGCTGTTCCTTGGTTGTAAGCAATGTGCCTTGCTTTTTTTTTTTTTGGTGCTGTTTTTTCTGCCTCTGAAACTTCTGACACCCCGTTTCAGAAAAAACCTTTTTTCCTGCCTCTGAAAGCCTCTGAAACAGAGCTTCAGAAAAAAAGCCTCTGAAGCTCTGTTTGGGGGCTTTTTTTCTGAAGCTCTGTTTGGGGGCTTCTTTTCTGAAGCTTCATTTCTGATGCTTTTTTCAGCCTCTGAAACCTCCATTTGAGAAGCTGGGCAGGGCTACATTCAGAGTATAAAACGCACCCAGATTTTCACCCTCTTTTTTGGGGGAAAAAGGTGTGTCTTATACTCTGAAAAATACGGTAATTCTCACACTGCTGCCTAATGTCAGTATGTATTTACCCAAATAGTATGGCTGCAGCATTATTATTATTTATACTTATTATCCTTCATACTTCCCTCTCTTATTGATATTCTTACTGATAATATTACTATGATTATCATTAATCTGTGGCTTTGCATGTACACTGAGAGCTTTTGCACTGGAGACAAATTCCTTGTGTGTCTAATCACACTTGGCCAAATAAAATATTCAATTGAATGCATACGAATTGGTAAATTATGGTGAATGGCTATGAGTTATCAGAGGAATGAAAGCATGGCATTTTAGAGGTGACAGGAAGTGAGATTTTATGTGCTCATTTATATGTAAGACAAGTCAGTAAAAGTAATTTACTGTGTATGAATATAACTTGCTCGTAGTAAGCTTGCTCATCTAAGCCACATAGAAAGGATGTAATCTAATGTGATTCCACTAATTTTGAACAGCTTTAAACATTTATAATACCTGTGCAGTTAAAATGGGTATTATGGAAGAAGGAAAGAAAATACTTACTTGGGCGTGATCATCTGTGAGAAGTCTAAATTTTCTGGGGATTTTGCTTCTGGCAAACTTACAGCCATTGTAATACATGCTCCAAGAACAGCCAAATGAAAAGGATGCCCCACATGTCTCTGGATCAAGACCTTGACAGGCACAAGTACGGCTAGAAAAATTAACCGAAAGGTAGGTAATCAGCTAGTTGGGCAAGATCCTCGCCTTCAGCAAATTGATGTCCCAAATCTCTGTCAATTTAACACATACATTGAAAGCTAACATCTGCATCATCTAAAGCTAACAGCTTTAGATGATGCAGATATAATCTGTGTTGTTCTGAATGGATAGATTAGAGCAGTGGTAGGCAAACTTGGCTCTTTCACACCCTGTGGACTTCAACTCCCAGAATTCCTAAGGCACCCTGCGTGAGCAGAGGGTTGGACTAGATGACCTCCAAGGTCCCTTCCAACTCTGTTACTGTTATTATTATGGCAAACTCAAACATGTCTAGGACAAAGCAAGTTTGTTTCTGTTGTAGAAGATTAAATGACCTGTTATAGAAGATTCAATTCAATCGTCAAATTGGGGCATTCTAAGGGAACATCAAAAGGTTTCCTGACTAGAATGCAAAATTTTGCACCAACCTTTCAGGATTTAAGTCAGCACATGAATATATACATTTATGTGAGTTATTTAGAATAACATCCACATCAGATAATTAGGTTTCTTCAGCTTGGTTTCCAACTCAAATCAGGTTTGAGTGCCAAGAACAAAGTACTGAAGTTTTGTTAGGATAGGAATAAGATGCAAGCCTGATTTCAGGCATCACATTAAACAAGCCTGAAAGGGAATTTGTAAAGTTTAACTGCAGCAGCTATCAGTAAAAGGCAATTTGGAATGATGAAGCAGTGGTACACCAGCACACTGTTTCTTCACATTAAGAAAGAGTTTCAACTATACTGAGTTGGTATTTTGCCATCTACAAAAATGTAGAAAAAATGTGCTTTATTCTATTATCCCTAGAAGACATCAAAAGCAAGATAGAAAGCTGTGGGTAGTGAGGACATTCTTTAAAAATGGAAGAAAAAAAATTATTTTCATATCATGTTTTTGCCAGCATGAAAAATTAAAAATGAGAAAGTTCATTTTGGTCCTTTTAACACATCATATACTCAGAATGCTATCTACACTCTACTAAAAAAACAGAAATTATTGTATGTATCTTTTTCAAGTGTAATGACCATAGTGCAGAAGAATGTCAATCAAGTAAGTTTACTAGTCTCTCATACATCCTTTATATTTTAAAAAACTCTCATACTTATAAAGTATTTTGAAGTGTACTTACTCTTCATTTAATGCACATCTACGGCTGGTTGGACAGCCATATTTTCTGAGACTCTGGGTCAGTTCCTTGTACAATGTGTCAGCAAGAAGGTGAGGAATACCTTCCCAAGCCAAAATAAGTATCACAATCACAGCAGTTTGGCAGTGATGTCCTGCACGCTGACGAACTAAGCACAGCAATTTTTCTTCATCACTACTTCTCCGTATCACCTGGAAGACAAAAGAATGGTTTGCAGGTTAATCATGGAACATCCCAGAATGGAAATCTAGCTATTATCTCTCTAGTGCAGGGGTCAGCAACCTGCGGCTCTGGAGCCGCATGTGGCTCTTTCATCCCTCTACTGTGGCTCCCTGTTGCTCAAAATATGCGTCACAACCACCAATGTGCGACACCCACTGGCACATGATTTATTGAGCTTTTCAACTGTCAGTAGGCCAACCATGGATAAATCCAAGAAAAGAAAAGTTTCAAAAGAAAACAGAATGCTTAATTCAACTACATATGCTAGTTTTGTGGCCATTCAGGAAAGTCAGGTACAGGAAGGGTTTTGTGGCTCCCAGTGTTTTCTCTTGTTTGGGAAACGGGTCCAAATGGCTCTTTGAGTGTTTAAGGTTGCCGACCCCTGCTCTAGAGCTATTGGCTCTCTAGAAAGAGCTATATGATGATCAGCAAATTCAAAATAGAAGATGAGAACACGAAGTGAGCACCAAGCCCTACAGTGCACATTGAAAGACAGGACTTTAATCATCTTGTCACACTTGCTACTTTCATGTTTCTGACACCCGCCTCCTCCACCCCAAGGACGGTCCAGATAAATTACTAGAGTTATTCTGCAGATAATATTATTGCTGTAATTGTCTATCACAAGTTTTTTTCTCCTCTTATGGATTTCACCACCCTTCCACGGGTTAATTAATCAGAAGACATTTTAGCTTGAAATCCCTTGAAGACAGTTCTTATTTCTGAAATTCCAATTACATAGTTTTTCCTAAAATAAAGTCAAAACACCCCAAGGAACAGAAAACTGCAATGTAACCTACACACTTGGCAAACCTCTTTTCTCTGTAGACAAAATTTATGTATCTGCTAATTTTTTTTATCCTCAAGTATTTATTCAACCCCATTTGCATACTGCTGTATCTACTTGCTTATCAGAGAATAAACGTTAAAAGTTAGAAACAGACATATTTTTAAAAAGATGTGAACCTGGAGAAAGGCTGCTTCAACTACACACATTTCATCTGTCTTTCAGAAAATGTTCTTACCATTCAACCGTTTGCAAAATGCTATTCATTAAACCAAGTCAGTAACAAAAGATTTGCAATTAAACCAGACAGGCCTGGGAGGATAAATCACATTTTAAAACAAAGGTCAGAGAGTATTCAGTGCTGCTGGATCACAATGAAAAGGGCTGGAATCCTCAGAAGTGCAACGAATCAAAGTGAGACTTGCCTAAAGTGATGGCAATTTCTTTAGACAGTTTTTCATCTTGACAGTGTTTAGCAAGCATGTGAGGACAGCTTTTCTCATTTTATATCTCTTTGGCAGGGTGGGACTTCTCAATAACAGGGGAGAGAGGCACCACTGGATTCAATACCTCTCCGTCTAATACAATTTTTCCCTCTTAAAATACCTTACATTTCTCTTAACATCTAAAAGGAAGCACAGTTTTCCACTTTTTTTTGGCCATCCCTTTTGGAGAGAGACAGGTTATAATCTTATTATAACCTGTCCCTCATGAACCCATGCTTCATTTTTTTTAAAACAATTTTTAAAAACAAATCTATCATTGAAGATAAATATAAACAAAATTTAAAATTACATGATGTATATAGGTAGCCCTGGACTTACAAACAGTTCATTTAGTGATCATTCAAAGTTACAACGGCACTGAAAAAAGTCACTGTTTTTCACACTTATGACCATTGCAGCATTTCCATGGTCACATGATCAAAATTCACACACTTGGCAACTGACTCATATTTATGATGGTTACAGCATCCTGGGGTCATGTGATCACCTTTTGCCACTTTCTGACAAGCAAAAGTTAATGGGGAAGCCAGATTCACTTAATAACCGCGTGACTAATTTAACAACTGCAGTGATTCACTTAACAATTGTGGTAGGAAAGGTCATAAAATGGGGCAAAACTCACTGAACTGTGAACTTAGCAACAGAAATTTTAGGCTCAATTGTGGCCTTTTAAGTAGAGGACTACCTATATTTCCCCATATTATTATTTCAGAAGTGTCTAACTACATTTTCCATGCCTGTGCGTTACTATTATTTTAAAATAGATGTGTAGAATGAATATTATTACAGGTATCCTCGACTTATGACCACAACTGAGCCCAAAATTTTTGTTGTTAAGTGAAACATGTTAAGTTTGCCCCATTTTACGACCTTTCTCAACAGTTATTAAATGAATTACCGCAGTCACTAAGTTAGTAACTCGGCTGTTAAATGAATCTGGCTTCCCCATTGAGTTTGCTGGTCAGAAGGTCGCAAAAGGTGATCACATAACCCTTGGACACTGCAACAGTCATAAATATGAATCAGTTGCCTAGCATCTAAATTTGATCACATGATCATGGGGATGCTGCAACGGTTGCAACTGTTAAAAACGGTCATGTCACTTTTTTCAGTGCCATTCACTAAATGAACTATTTTAAGTCGAGGACTACTTGTATTAATAAATTATAGAAAATGTTAAACTATCATTTTTCTCAACATTGCGAATGAACTTTTTTATGAACCATCAATTTTTCTAATAACCTAATATAGAAAGAAATTATGCAAATTGGGGGATCAATTCTGGGCTGCTCTCCTCATCTCTAACTTTATATTTCTAACAATACAGTACAGTTTTCCCAGTAATGTAGTACCTGTTAATTTTCCAATAGGTGCAATTCAAAAGACCATATTTTTCAGAGTATAAGATACACCATTCCCGACCCTTAAAGAGGCTGAAAATTTGGGTGCGTCTTATAAAGCTTTTTTTCAGCCCTAACAAGATGCTAATGAGGTACTAGCTCTTCCACTCCACACTTTGCTCAGACTCTCGGCTGTTCTTTAGAAGTTTTTTTTCAGCCGTAACTATCCCTGCTTTTCTCATTCCTCTCAGCTGTGCCTTAGAAGCTGTTTTTTAACCCCAAGCAGGGGATAAAAAAACAGTAAACTAATGTGCTGAAGCTGACCAGACTAAGGACGCTAGCCAGATGAATACCTGGTAGGCAGATTTCCCCACCATCACCATTTTCCTCCCCAAAAACTAAGCTGTGTCTTATATTCCGGTGCATCTTATACTCCGAAAAATACGATATATCTACTTCAGATAACAATTATACAGAGCAAAGAACTTTACAAGGAAGGCATATGAAATAATATATATCTCAGCGGATCCCTATACAGCACCACTAATTGACACCTTAGATCTAAGAGTGCAGCACTCAATGGCACACTTCTACCCCAAAGCTGAATACAACATATTCCTTTTGGAACAAAAAGCAATGGCTGCCTTATCATCATTATATTATGCAAACTAATTGTATAAAAAAATGTGTAGGCAGGGCAGCTGTAGGATGTTTATTCCTAGCTCACTCTTTGGGGAGGAAGGCTAATTACTTAATATTATCATTTGAAAGTGGAAATACAGACTAGGTTACGGTAGACTAATGTACTGTGGATTTTTTTCCCCCTAAACTGTAATTCTCACACACTCTTGCCACTGTAGCTGATGGAAATTAAAGTCCAAAATGATTAGAGGGCATCAGATAGTCAAACTCTGGATCAGGTTACTTAAGAAAAAAACATTCTCAACTCAACTTTCCTTTCATAGTACTCAAGAGGCCCCATGAAATTCACAGAAAGTCTCCGTTGTAATCAACAACCAATCCTGATCTGCTTTTCTTCACTTTCCCTAGACATTTCACTCCCATATCACACAAGGACCTACAAGGCATGAATGGAATACATTTAATGCCCAAACATAAGCTTAGATAACCATGATATTTGAATGCATACTATCCTTGTTGTAAAAATTACTCAATTACTGTCCTTGTTGTAAAAATGTTTTTAATATACAAATGGAAATAAAAGACTAGACTAACCTCTACCACCTATTTATACCTTCCATGTGTATTTATACCTCTCTTTTCTGTTCAGATAGATTAATATTGCATAATCATACTCATTCAACATATTGCATAGTTAACACACAACCCCTTTTACTACAGGCTGGTATAGTCACAGGCTGATTCAGATGTGTGTGTGGCATAGACTTTACTACAATCTGCCTGAGGGTGAGTAGAGACAAGGAGGAAAAAGAAATTACATATTTGTATGCGTCAGAAATTCATGAGGAAAGGCCTACTGAAGTATTTGCTGGCCTACAAAACGTTTCACGGACAACAGACTTAACTTTGTTTCTAAGAGATCATGGGATCCCACAGGTACATCTGGAGCCTGAACCGACAAGAGTCCACGAATAAAGGAATAATGTGCTATTTATGTGTACCTCACTTGACCTTCTTTGGGTTACCAAATTCCTGCTCCTGTGCTCTGATATTCAGTATAGGATCAGCCTTTGGCCCAAATTTATCTTGAGGATAATGGCATTTGCATCATTCCTCTACCTTTAATTTCTTCCATTTGAAATGAGCAGGGAGAAGATTGTATTTTTAAAAAAATCTTCCCAAGTTCAAATGCCTTTGCACTGATTCAATGATGGCATTTCAATAAGAGAGAATATTCCAGAATATTTTTATAATGTTGTATAATCATGTAAGATGCACATATCCAATTCCTTTGTAAATATATAGATAAAATTCTATGAAAATAATCTTTTCCAATTATGCAAAAGAATGTAATCTAATCTCTAAAATGTTTTTTTGAAAGTTAGTGTTGTGGGCAACCATATATCCTAGAGCAACTTAATTGCTTGGATTCTACTTACTTGAAATATTTCTCTTAGATTGGTGAAGCAACTGTCTCAACCCTTGGCAGGATCTCTGGAATAAGGAACAAGTTCTCTGTGAATAAAGATTACTTGAGGTAGATTGTCCCTTCAAAATTAACCAAACTAACTAGTACGCACGTTTTTGGATTAATATACTTAAAAATGCAGAAATGTCCTCACACCATAGTAGTAATTACGCTCAGGAATTAAATGAAAAATGAATTTCTCTTTAAATTTGTTTAAATTAGAGCAAATGGAGACTTTAGATGACCACAACTGTCAGCCCAGATACAAGGCCAACTTGAGCTAATATTGCAGAAATTTACAATACAATGCAATGCAATGTGGAAGGAACCAGAAATGAAACCAGTAAAGAAAGCCTGCTCTGCAAAGCATCAAAAATAAATCAGTGATGCAAACCAAACCCCATATGCTATAAGCTTGTTCCAACTGAAGTATATAATTGGAGTGATATATTTAGATGCTGAAATGCTGCTGGAAATTACATCTAACCTGCTTTTTTTTTCAATTAACAAAGACATATACAATAACAAATATAATTCTACTCTATTTCTGGCTCAGCCACCACTGCACTCAACACCAGATGCTGATACAAATAATGTGAAGAGAATTCTCGTCTGCACTGTGCAAATCTGTATTGTTCTGTGCATAGGTGTCATGGCCTATCCTAACCTTCCCTCCAGTAAACAACAGTAAATACTCACTGGATTATCCCATTCAATTCAAATGACCAGAAATTGATAGAATATTTGTACCTCAGGGTTAAAATGAGGGGTCCTTGAGCTTGGTGGTCTGAGCTTGGTGGTTTTCTTGCCGACCTTTCATTATCATACTACGTAATAACATCAGCTCAGATGATGATCAGAAATTGCCAAGCAATAAGTCTTAAATGTGTAAGATCTATTTTTTTTTCTCATTCCCTTTGCTTGTTATATTGAAATGTGTGTGAATGTAGAGGTGCCTCCTGGTGGTCACTGTAACTCAAAGCACCACAGAGGATATATGCGCTGTGTAAAAATAAATCCCCCCTCTTTTAAGAGGAGATCATGTCAATCCCCAAACATGAGAGCATGGCACAATCTAAATTTGTACAGTGATCTCCCTGTGCTCTGGGAGCTTAAAAGAGGGTCTGCCATTCTGCAAATCCTTTCTGATTGTTCTT
>JANHZT010003445.1:264962-277258 GCA_032468215.1 Stegonotus admiraltiensis | reverse complement strand
GAAGTTGGGAAGCGAGCCGTTTCTGGCCTCCAGAGGGCCTCTGGTGGGGGGTGGGGAAGGCTGTTTCCACCCTCCCCAGGCTCCAAGAAAGCCTCTGGAGCCTGGGGAGGGCGAAAAAAAGGCCTACCAGGCACACCGTTAATGTTTTTGCCGTCACTTGTCAAAAGCGGGGGTAGTGCAGGGAGGTTGCGTGCGCATGCGTGGGGGTGCGGAGTGGGGGGGGCATTGAATTATGGGTATGGGCATATGCGCGCGCAACCTCCCCATGCTCCCCACGCTTTTGGCACGTGATGGCAAAAAGGTTAGCCATCGCTGGTCTAGACAAACAGGCAAGAACCTTTCTGAATTGAGAGAAATTGCTTTTATTTGGTTTTCTTTTGAACAAATGAATAATGTGATCCCAGGCCTGCGGTAGATTTGTGTTCAGACAATTAAGACTGAGAAATTGGTAGCCAGGGAATAAGACATGCAGCAGTCAAGTTACAGAGCAGTAATGATGTAAGAAAGGCAAGAGGCATCCTCAAAACTTGATAGATTCAAGAATCAGTCAAAAAAAGCAAACAAGCATTAAAGGTAGAATCCTTGCAGAAGTGGCAAATAGTTATCCAATTGGAAAAGCGAGCTTTAATAAAATGTAATTTGGGGTTTTTTTCATCAGCTGACTGGAATTAACATAAACTAGATTACAACAGGCTGGTACTATAGATTACCTCAGAGCAGTGGTTCCCAACCTGTGGGTCGGGACCCCTTTGAGGGTCGAATGACCCTTTTACAGGGGTCGCCTAAGACCATCGGAAAACACATATTTTCAATGGTTTTAGGAATAATTTTATTGTTGGGGGTCACCACAACATGAGGAACTGTATTAAAGGGTCTCAGCATTAGGAAGGTTGAGAACCACTGATATAAGGGCAACAATTTTACTAAGTTTGATCCAGGCAAACAATAAGAGGCACACTGCTAAAGTAGAAGAATTCATATCAATGGGGCTATAGGGATGATCTCTGTTTCCTTACAATCTTATGAACCTCAGGAGTCACCCAGACCAGAAGTCTCCAACCTTGGCAACTTTAAGCCTGGAGGACTTCAACTCCCAGGATTCCCCAGTCCACCAAGCATAAAGTTGCCAAGGTTGGAGACCCCTGACCTAGACCAACCTCCTGCACTGTTTATTCTACTGGTTGAAAGCTTATACTGAACATTCAGGAAACTCTTGCAGTGCTTAACCCACTGGTCCTGATCCTGCCCCCTCAAGGGACAGAGAATATCTACTTCCTCTTCTACATGAGAACTTTTAAGATATCCAGAGACTACTCTACACAACCCGCCCTAAGCTTCTCTGCTGCAGGCTAAATATACCTAGAGAGTCAGCTTGGTGTAGCGTTTAAGGTGCAGACCTAGAAATCAGGAGCTCATCCCCCACCTTAGGCACAAAAGCCAATTGGGTGACTTTGGGCAATTCATTCTCTCAGGCTAACCCACCTCACAGGGTTGTTGTTATGGGGAAAACAGGAGGAGAAAGAAGAAAATCAGGATAGGATAAAAATCTTATAAATAAGATCATTTAATATTTTCTCGTAAGGCTAGGTTACCAATTATCTCACCACCTTGGAACTCCTCCTGTGAATTCACTCACTTCTCTTCATCCTTTTTGGTGTTCAGAACCAGACACATTATTCCAAACTGTCTCACCAGGACAAAGGAAAGTTAATTCACTTAATTACTATTTAGTTTGCTCTTTCTTGGTAGCAAAGCAAACTATTGAATAAGAACAAGGAATCTATTGTTTTCTCCCTTAAATTATTGTTTGTTGTTAATATCAGAATATCTAAATATATGTTTACTTGAAAACAAATCCACTGATTTTGATGAAACATCAATTTAGGAGTGGACTGTAAATCAATTTCTCAAATTAAAATAGGAACAAAGTAAAGGTCAAATTTGAATGCAGACCATACAAAGACTGTATCTTTTGGTTCATTAAAGAAATCAATCAAAAATCACAGCTCTAAGAGAACAGGTAAATTGATCAAATTCAGAAAATAATTCAGTAAAAGCTACTGTACAACATGTTAGAAATTTACATGCAGTATTTCCCAATTCTCATTGAAAATGGAACTCTGAAAATTTCACTAATTAACAATATAGTAAAATACATATTTACTTATAAGTCCCAGTGCACTTATTATATGTTATGCCTAAATAAGTCTGCACAAACTGCAGCCATAACTGGAGATTTTAGTAAATGCATAAGCATTATCTTAATTTTTTAAAGAATATCTGCTTTACTTTTTTATCTGTATTATCTTTACAGGCTATTTTGCCCAACAAATTATTTTCACAATTTTTAAACAATGATTTGCAAGTGGCAAGGACAGAAAAATACTCATAACTACTGTATTCCACCACTTTAACATTACCACAAAGTATCATTACCACAAAGCAACTACTTTTTTAATAGTCATTAGGATTTAAAGCCTTAAACTTAACGCAAGCTTCCAAGAAATCCATATGATGCTAGATACCCAGGCAAACACCCCAATAAGAAAACGTACCAACAATTGGGCGCGATACATTTTTACCGTCAAAGCGCTACACGAAACACACTGGCCAAGAGTTAGAATTCTTTAAGGCTAGAATAACACGCAGCATGGGAGGGGCCCAAATTCTCTATTATGGGGTGGGGATTCCCCATCGTAAACAGGGATTTCCTCAGCACGTGTGCAGGAATTCCCTGAATCACTGAAAGAGAACAAGGTAGCCATTTATAGATGTCAATTACGTGCATGCAAAGAACATGGAACACGTCTTGGGGTTTTCCCACTTGCTAATTCTATGACTCCACAATATTTAAAAATTTTCCGTTCAGCACTCATTTATTGAAGAACATGCCTTTTTAAGATTACTTACCAGTTTCAGACCGTAATTGTCTGAAAACATGTCAACTTTATGGAAAGGGGAGATTGATTTTACTGAACATAGCAAAATGAACATCGGCACAATTATTCAACATTTGGTATAAAATAGGCGCAAGCCTTGGAAAGAAGTTCATTTTTCAGGACATAGGCATCATTTCCAGGGCTGCCCCTTGAGCATATTTACTCAGCAGTCATTCTGAATTAATTCAGCAGGGCTTACTCCATCATAATCATCTTTATCACCGCAGCCTTTATAGAACAAGAAGGAATATCACGAACAGCTTGATTTTTTTAACTGGCAGTTTTGTGCATTCGGTGTCAGATGGGGCACCATATCCCAGGGAAACAGGAGAAATGTGGTGAGCTTTTTTACATTTAGCTAAAAATACTAACATCTGGGAAGTCATGCCCCTTTTCTCATTCCATCCTAAGAGCCAGACCCATTTCTCTAAAAATGCGATTAATAAAACAAGCAATAGCGGTTGGGGTTTTTTTGTTTTTTGTTTTACCTTTGGAACTCTTCGCTTCCTTCTCTGAGGCCTTTTGTTTTCAGTTAGCACCTAAAGAAAGACATCAAATGGCAAAAATAAACCCGGGTGAATTAAGCCAGTCAAGTAAACAAAACCAGTTTCTCCCCCCCCCCTTTTTTTTTTCGGAAGACTTCACGGGCACACTACCACGCAGGACTTCTCTCTCCCGCGACTTAAAACGGGGACCGAGCGAGTCAGCCGCACCACCGCGGGGAAAAGAGGGTTAACCCAGGAAAGAGGTTGAGGGGAGGGGAGGGAAAAAAACAAACAAACCACCTTTCCCCCAGCTCAAAAGTCGGGCTGAGGAAAGCTCGGCATTCTTCACAGCGAAAGCCACAGGGTAGCCATCTTGCTTCCTTCTGCAGAAAAGCCCTGTGCGGAGTGTGCACTTCTTCAGCGCGCTTTGGCAAAATTATGCTCATGGTGCTGCTTCACAGCCACAGCAGCGGCGGCCGCTCGAAGAGCGCAGCAAAACCTGCCTGCCAACGCTAGGGACGTGCTAGGCATGCCTCGCGATTATTATTACGCACACACGCGCGCGCACATACAGACACACAGGCGCACACACACATGCACACGGATGAGGTGGGGAGGAAAGGGAGCGGGGGTGGGGGGGGAGAGAAAAAGGACCTCCAGAAAAGGCCGAGCCAATGACAAAGCGAGGAAAAGCGAGCCGTTGTCCAAAACAAGCTCTCGCTCGGCTCCCCAAACAAAGGGGGCTCCTAATGTGGGCTTTGCGCGCAGCCACAGGAGGACGGGCAAGCGCAAGCAAAGACATAGACTCTCCCCCTCGCCCGCGGATCCAAGCAAGGCGGGGGTGGAGAGTGTGGGCGGGTGGGAAGCAGACGGGGCTCCGAGGCCGAAGCGAAGTGTTATTGTTGCGTTTTGTTTTTTAAATGGAAAAAAAATTGTGGCAAGGGACCAGAGGAAGCCCCGCCGTTTTTGGCTGCACCGGCGCGAGACGAAAAGCGATGCTCCGGTGAGAGGCTCGCACTCGCCCCTTCCTCCTCCTCCTCCTCCCCCGGGCGCGTTTTGCCTTTATAAGGCGAGGGCTGCACCGCCGTCCTTGTTTCCGGCGAGGGTGAGGCGAGGACAGCACCCGGTGTTGCTCCTGGCTGGCCGGCAGCACCGGGTCTTCGAGGTTAACGAAGAGCGAGTCGCCTGGGGGAGAGCAGGCGGCAGAGGCAGGCAGGCAGGCGGCAGAGGCAGGCAGGCGGCCGCCTCTGGAAGGGCTCAACAGGTTCCCAACGAGTCTCGGCTGGATATCTCGGGGACACGTTTACCTGCAGCTACCTGGATACGGGTTGAATGGACGGGCTCTACTTTGCTGGGCTGCCTCTCTTTCTTTCCCCGAGAGGGAGGGAGGGAAGTACACCCGCCTCGGGTTGGCGTAACCGGCGAGGCTGAAGTGCCGCGGGCTACTTTGTGACTCACTTGTGGTGTTGTCACACAGCCCAGCCTCGGAACGCGACCCAAGACGGCGTGGTCGGCGATTGAGGCAGCCTCGGGGAAGATCTCCAGAGAAGAGATCCTCTTTGTTATCTACGTTGCTACGTTGAATGATATATGCGGTACAATCTCATTTGCAACAATTCCCCCGCCTACGACAAACTCTTGCCAAGAGATTAAAAAAAAAGTGAGACTTGGAATAAAGACTTAAATACCGAACATGGGATTTATTAGCGAGCCCTAGAAAACGGGTGAACGGTCTATCGGTTCAACTGACTTCCAAAAATTTTATGACTTAAAACAAAATGTCCCATTAGATCCCCTCTTGCCATTGGGTTCCCCTTCAAAATAAGGCTGCTCTTTGCAATCCATTGCAACTGTTACCAATAATCTTATCACACGCTCCCAAGGTCAGAAGGAGGCATTCGCATACCATCACAAATAAGCTATTTACATTTTAGCCTAACACACTGGGCAGTCCAGACTAATCTGGTGGCTATTTTTTGAATGTTTTGTGCAAACCAACTGCATAAATATTTATAGTCTATTATCTAAAGTGGCACTGATAAATAACACATTTCAAGAATACATTCTGTAAGACAACTTCCATAAGTGCAGGTCCCCGAATCTGGTCTTTTCAAGCTCTGGTAAAGGTAAAGGTTCCCCTTGCACATATGTGCTAGTCGTTCCTGACTCTAGAGGGCGGTGCTCATCTCCGTTTCAAAGCTGAAGAGCCAGCGCTGTCCAAAGATGTCTCCGTGGTCATGTGGCTGGCATGACTAAATGCCAAAGGCACATGGAACGCTGTTACCTTCCCACCAAAGATGGTCCCTATTTTTCTACTTGCATTTTTTACATGCTTTCAAACTGCTAGGTTGACAGAAGCTGGGACAAGTAACAGGAGCTCACTCCATTACGCGGCATTCAAACCACTGACCAGGGATTCAAACCGCTGAAATGCTGACCTTTTGATCGACAAGCTCATTGAGCCACTGCATCCCTGTACCATATTCTTATTAGACAAACATAAGCATGTCAATCTTGGACTGTGTTTAATACAACACATAAAGCTATAGCATTGAATTAAATATAACTGGCTCTATTCATATAGCACACTAAACTATAATCTGTGATTTATGATACTATGATTGGGTTCATATTAACCGCTGCTTTAAATCACAGACGACTCTGCCTAGTATGAGATCCAAGCCTTAACAGTAGGGTAAATCAAGACCACAGCACACCCCTCAATTATGGTTTCCATCCCTGGTTTGTTGTAAATTATCTTACCTGAACAATGGCTCTACGCATTATGCAAACCTCAATGGGAAGGTAAACATATGATTAACCTCTCCTTTGGGATTCTAAATAAAGAAACTGAAAAAAGGAGTTGGCTGCAAAACAGGGTTGCTCTACTGTTCTTACCTCGTTTTTTCAACTCTTGTACTCTTGCAAGAGATAAAATAGGCATGACAGTTGGGGTGGGGAGGTGTTCAGCCTTCCAACTGCTTGTAGAGTAGCACTACCTTCAATAACTACTTCATGATTTTTAATGGCCAATTCCCATCCTACCAAAAACCCCAATGCACAATCATGGCAAAGATTACTAGTTAATGGCTGACACTGAAGGTGACTCAAGAACCATCACTAAATTTATGGCTGTCATTCTTCTAGGGCAGCACAACCAAAGGTAAAACCTGCCAAGTCTAACAGGTCAGATTAAGATACCCAGTATCAGGTCAAAAGTGCCAAAACACATAGCTGATACATACTTCAAAATAATATTTTTTGTTTATAGCAGTAGCTACAAACTGAGAATCAAATACTAATATTTATTCAGAAAGAATAAGGATGCGTACTCTTGACCGCATGTTGCAAGATGTACTGCAGGCTACTTCAGCTGACTGCTAGCTGCAGTTCGGCAGCTCAGATCTCACCAGCTCAAGGTTGACTCAGCCTTCTATCCTTCTGAGGTGGGTAAAATGAAGAGCCAGATTGTTGGGGGCAATATGCTAACTCTGTAAATGGCTTAGAGAGCGCTGTAAAAGCACTATGAAGTGGTATATAAATCTAACTGCTATTGCTATTATCTTATTCTGGGGAGACTGGACTAGGAGACATTTTAGATCAGCCTGCAGAAGGCTTGGCAGTTTGTGACATCTGGTGAATTGTTTGAATATTATTTTATAAAGTAAAAAGGCACTTCATAAATTATGCTCTTCCTGAACCAAAAGCAATTTGCATGTTGGCAAGAAGCATGTACATAGAAATATGAAACAAGTGCTAAACATTTTGCTGCAAATAAATATACATATGTCTCTCTCACACACATCCACACATACGCGCACACACATTGGTTATTAGGCTCATTAGTCCCCAATTACCAAAGCGACTTAACAGTTTACAATAAAAACATAGAACTGTAGTTAAATACTGGCATATGAAAACCCTCTTTCAAATGTTTTAAAGTATTTTTTTCATAAGGTAGTAAAGAACCAATAGAAGAGCTAGCATTCACAGACCTGGAAGGCTACAGAGCAGGCTCCTCAAATTATCTCAATAAAATGTTGCTGTGTGTACGTAAGGACTATATTAATTAAAATTTTTGGATCAAGATACTTCAAATAGGCTAACTTACAGAATCCGTCCGAGATCCATGATTCTTGTGGGATTGAAATTTGAAACTTTAAGAAACATTTTATGACATAAAAATTATCATCAAAAAATTTTATACAAAAATGTTATGAGACATTTCCTGTGGTCAACTCCTGATGCTTGCTATGTAGTTGAATATGGACTATTTTCAAAGCAGATATCAGTCTGAATATGTCCTTGAATTTAAAAAAAAAATTTTCCAGCGAAGAATGCACACTGGACACATTGCCATTGTTGAAGACATTGAGGAATCTGGTAAGGAAATAACTCTGAAATAATGACCTGATGAGTCACAGGTTGTCTAGTATTATCTAAATTCAATCTCACTTTACAAAATTATCTTGCAGACAGACATTCAAGAGAGGCTCAGACTTAACTAACATTGAATTTATCATCACCCAGTGTCAGATCTCTTAATGATTTCCCAATTTTATATAAGCATTATAAACTCCTGGAGACAGAGTTGAGCCTTCAGGGATACCATTTTGAAGAACTGTCTCAAAATGACATCATTGGAAGTTACCTTAAATTTCAAAACAGCACCTCCTATTCCCAAATCTCTCTGATGATCCACAAAGAATCTCGTATTGCTGGGATCAAAAATTGCTGATTCAGATTTACAACCTGAAATGTAAATTGCTTGGCTGCTTTAGGATTTATGCCCCATCGTTTAAAAAAAAAAGCTTTTGAAAAAAATAAAAGAAAATAAGGCATAATATAGCATTTATTTATTCGTTTATTTTTGCTGTGACAAAATTGAAAATTTATGCAATCCAATCTTACGCATACTTTCTTAAATCATCAGGCCTTTCTTTAACGGAATTTGTTTTCAACCACGGAAAGGATTACAGCTTTTAAGGGGGAAAGTCAATACTATTGATGGAATTTCATCTGACAGTGAACAAAAAGCAGGATGATTTTCTCCAAAGCCTTCAAATGCAGTTGGAGCCTATTTAGGAGACTGAAATATTTGGGATGGAGAGAGAAGGGTAAAGGGTCATACTAGATGACTCCAATTCTCACCCTTGAATCAGCATGGGGAAAAAAATCCTAGAAAAACTTACACAGTAAAAAGCCTGGCTGAAGACAATGAAGCTTATTTTCAAGTAAATGTGTCAGACTGCACGGTTAATCTAATTTGACAAATCACACTGGAAGCTTTGAGGTTTTGACACACGCTGTTCATTCAAGTGTAAAGTATCAACTAATGTGCAAATTAGTGCAGCCGAAGGCAGCCTAAACCTTTCTGCACAGAGTATCAGGCTGTCCCAGGTTGCAGTGGGAGTGTGACTTTCAAGGTTTTTTTAAAAATGTATTTGTAATTTTTAAGGACTGATTCAGTCTACAAATTATCTAAGCCAAAATAATTCATAATCTCCCAGTTTCTAGCCTGATGCCTTAACCACTATACCAAACTGTAAACTCACAGTCATATGAAAATTAAATATTAACAATTTCATAACAACATGTGGCACATTCCTGACAATGAGGATCCAGAAGTAAGTATTTTTATCCTGAATGGGCCTTTTCAGTTTATTTCAATGGCCTTAAGAGCTGAGCACGGGTAATAATTTTACCAACAGAATTACACTGAACAAAGTGCATTCCTGATGCAATTGAAAGGAACGAAACAGTATTAAACAGTACTGTACATTCAAGTTGCAAAATTCTTTTCTCCCTATCAAAATGCCCAAGGAAATAAATCTTGAAACAAAACAAGAGAAAGATGTTAAAAGAATAGGAAGCTGTTTATTAGAAGGAAAAGAAATAGTGTTTGAAGAAAAGAGTGAAGCAGCAAAACCTCACTCTATAATAAGATCAAGAGAAATCAAAGAAACCTGGAAAAAGACAGGCAGAAATGCTAAAATTCCTCCTTTTCTTGAACAGGATCCTGTTCGAGTCGTTTTAATTCCTTCTTTTAATTGCTTCCCATTTTAAACTCCCATCCTTCTTTTTTAGTGACTTGGGCAGAGATTTGTTAGTCAAAACCAAATAAGCAATAGCATTTAGACTTATATACCGATTCACAGTGCTTTACAGCCCTCTGTACGCAATTTAATGTCAAAATATTGCCCTCAACAGCCTCGTTTTACTGACCTCGGAAGGATGGAAGGCTGAGTCAACCTTGAGCTGGTGAGAACTGGCAGTGAGCTGAATTAGCTTGCAATACTGCATTCTAATCACTGCGCCACCACAGCTCATATATGAACGAATAATACATGTAGTTGCGAATGTTTTATGGCAGTGTTTCTCAACCTAAGCAAATTTAAATGGGTGGACTTTAGCTCTGATCTAGATACAGACAATATAGTGTACAAAGAACAATATAGCTTAGAATGATGTGCTCAGGCTCGTTTTTACATGAAGGGTTCTAAAACATTCATTAAGGCCTCCAAATGGACAACCGTCAATCGTATTCCTCAGAGATAGGGCAATTGAGAATGGAAGAGAATGACCCAGGTCTACAATGCACCAAGGTCACTGGGGAAGACAGAGTCCTAGTCTGCATTATCTGCAACCTCATTTACTGTGGAGTTATTGTGCTTTCTGAGCAACTGATGTGTACTGATTAGTTGGGTAATAGCAATAGCACTTAGACTTATATACCGCTTCACAGTGCTTTACAGCCCTCTCTAAGCGGTTTACAGAGTCAGCCTATTGTCCCCAACTGTTTGGGTCCTCATTTTACCCACCTCAGAAGGATGGAAGGATGAGCCAACCTTGAGCCTGGTGCGAATTGAACTGCCAAATTGCAGGCAGCCGGCAGTCAACAGAAGTAGCCTGTAGTACTGCACTCTAACCGCTGGGCCACTGAGGTTCATAATGAAACATCTTCACACAAACGGCCAAGCTCAAAGAGCACCAAGAACTTTTAGTTCAATCCCAAGCTACAGATGATTTCAGAGAAAGGCATCTAATGGAAAAATATACTGCTTAAAGGTGGATTCACATTATATGCCACTTTCAATGAATTTAAGTTTGCATTTGATTTTATCTCTAGATCAAGGATGTGGTGCAAACTTTAAAAAATCCACCAAGATTGACGCATGCGATTGTTGATGAGTAAACTGTATTAAAATTCTAGCTTAAAAGTTTGTTGCAGTGTGCAGGGACTGCACACTAGAGAAATACCTATGCAAAGATGATTTAGGTGGAACTGCATTATTTAATTTCTGTATTAATTCAGTAGTGACTAGCTTCACATATCACCCTCCAACACTAGCGAATAAACACACTGCAACACTTTTGTATGTGATTAACACAGTACTGTTGTCTTATACATCCATTGGTTTAAAAGGAACTCTATGCATGTTGGCTGAATGTGGTCAAGATGAAACATTGGAGATGAATTATTCCAAAATTGGATCTTTCTGTTTGCTTGGCAGCTCAAGGGACATCTGATAGAACAAGCTAAAATCTTAAATACGGGGTGATAGTATATAAGATAAGATCATCTTTATTGTTATTTTTTACTGTAAGCACACTGGCACACATTAAAAATGAAATTATGTTGCCTGTTCTCAAAAGAGCAGTCCTGTGGTAAGCATTGGGCCCATTAATAGTGTACTGTCCCAAATCAGGCATAGCTCTGTGATCTTGCCTTTATTCTGGAGAGGCACTATTTATACCAGCGGTCCAGGGGTGAAATGCTCCCAGTTCAGACCTGATCGCCCAATCCGGTAGCGATGGAGGCGGGTGGTTCGGAGAACCGGTAGCAAAAATCCCTGCCCCCCCCATGCCCAGCTGAGCCGTACAATCATCAGAGGCTTTTTTTTTTACTTTTAAAAGCATTTTTTCTACAACCTCTGGCTGAAAAAATGCTTTTAAAAGTTTTAAAAAAAAGCCTCTGATGATCGTGCAGCTCAGCTGGGATCGTCAAAGGCTTTTAAAAGCATTTTTTCTACCACCTCTTCAGAGTCCTTAAAAAGTTTTCTCGACAGAGATTTAGTTGCACAGTTTTTATATGAGGGGTGTCTAGGATCATATACCATATCATGGCTTGGGACCAAGTTTTCTGAGGGATCGTCTCTTGCCAGTCATATCTACCCGACTCATCAGAGCGGGGAGACAGGGAATGTTGTGGGTCCCATCCCCGAGGGAGATACACCTGGTGGGACCCAGAAGAACGGCCTTCTCCGTGGTGGCTCCCTCTCTCTGGAACAACATTCCCCCAGAGATTAGAATGGCCCCCACTCTAATACACTTCTGGAAATCGCTGAAGACCTGGTTCTGCCAGTGGGCCTGGGAACCCAGAGCGAGATGGAGCCCATTAAATGGCTCATGTGATCTGCTGTCGCTGGGGCGGGGTGGGTGGGAGTGATTTTGTTATATTGTACTGTATTAATTTATTTGATTCTTTTTGTTAGTTTTTATTGTTTTAAATGGGGTTTTATATTCTGTAAGCCACCTTGAGTCGTCATGGGCAAAAAGGCAGCAATATAAATTCAATAAATAAAAAAAAATATAGCTGTTTGTATCCCTCTCTTGAGAATACTAAAATGTTAGGCATTATTTTTCAAGTAGTGTGAAGTGTGTCCAAATATAATCCTTCACTTTGAGGCAACTAATATTACAGTGACCAGTATCTGGCTCTGTGTGTATGCTTTTATGTGGTTAATGTCAGTGATGAAATCCAATTTTTTTTACTACCAGTTCTATGGGCGTGACTTGATGGGCGTGGCAGGGGAAGGATACTGCAAAATCTCCATTCCCACCCCACTCCAGGGGAAGGATACTGCAAAAT
>JANHZT010003445.1:205302-217415 GCA_032468215.1 Stegonotus admiraltiensis | reverse complement strand
AGAATAGAATAGAATAGAATAGAATAGAATAGAATTTTATTGGCCAAGTGTGATTGCACACACAAGGAATTTGTCTTGGTGCATATGCTCTCAGTACATAAAAGATACGTTCATCAAGAATCATAAGGTACAACACTAAATGATAGTCATAGGGCACAGATAAGCAATCAAATCATACTAGGAAACAGTTAATATAAATTGTAAGGATACAAGCAAAAAGGTTACAGTCATACAGTCATTAGTGGAAGGAGAGTGAACATGCCGGCCAAAAGACGAATTCATTTTAGCCATGGAAGCCAAGGGCTAGGTCCCTTTGGAAGTGATTTTCTCAATTCACAGGGTGGTTGTGGGGAAAACAGGAGGGAGGACTATGATGTATGCTTGCAGACTTTACTTACAAGGTAATAAAAGTGGGATTAAAAATAGAACAAATACAATCAATGGCCATCAACACAGAGGAATCCGCATCTTGTGGCCACCTTTTCTATTTCCCCACCCCCGCGCCCCGGCTTTAATATTTCCAGCTGAGTTGTCACAGCTGGTTCAAGAACCGGCGGGAAGGAAAGAAATTCGGGACTGCCGGTCAAAGCCACTTTCCCTTCAGGTGCCTTCCGAGCAAGCGGCAGTCCCTTCCACGAGGCAGCGAGAGGCCGCCTGTGCAAACGGAGCCGCAGCAGCCTCGCCTCTTCCTCTCCAAAAGGCGCGCGCGGAGGCGGAGAAAGGCGCTCCTCCCCGGCCGGCCCAAGCGAGCGGCAGGTTTGGCGGGTTCTCCCGGCCGGAGTCCCGCATGGCGGAAGGGGAGGAAGCCCTGGGGGGGCTGGACGGAGCCACGCTGGAGGAGCTGATGGAGAGGAGCTTCGTGGAAGAGCCGCCGGCGGAAAGGTGATCGTCTCTGCCGGGGCTGAAGCGGGGGCTTGGCGCCCGGGTGGATGGGTGAAGCGAGGGACCCCCCCCCGTCTTAAAACCTTAAATGCAACGTGGTTTGATCGTAGTTTAGAGGACTGTGGTTCATGATTGGTACCCTATAAGTAAGCTCAGAGAACCAACTCGATTCTTCTGCTTCCAGTTAGGGAAGGGGGTCCCATAGGATCATCAAGACGGTTACAAATTTTTCCCGATAAGGTGAAAATAAATAAATTAAAAAAAGGCCAAAGATGATGTTTCAAAGTGAAAAATAGGAAATGTAATGGTTCCCTCCTGGGCTTGATCTTGTGGCTTAGTGGCTAAGACACTGAGCTTGTGGAGGTTCGAATCCTTAGTACAGGTCTGCGTGAGCAGGGGGTTGAACTGGATGACCTCTAAGGTCCCTTATGTGAAATCCCTTCTGAGTCCTTTTGAGAGGGAAGCAAAAAAAGGCAAGAGGGGTAGCCATAGCCATAGCCACAGCACTGAAATCTTCCCTTAAACAGTGTGTCATCAGGGTACAAATACCTCTGTGCAATAACCATCAAGATTTACAACATCATTCATTATATTGATATTAATTCTCTAATCTTACAGTTATAATATATTGAGCAATTGAGCATAGTAAACATTCATTTTTCCCTCTTAACATCTCTTCTAATAAAAATATAATAATATTAAACATAATAATCCTAATAATTATTATTACAATTGGCTACTTTGGTTATCCATGGTGTGTGGTGGGAAAACAGCCAGAGAAAGAGCACTGCAGTGTGGTTTATTTGGTTGGTCGGTATCTATCTATCTATCTATCTATCTATCTATCTATCTATCTATCTATCTATCTATCTAGGTCATCAACTATATGTATGTAGTATATATATAGTTGGTAAGGCTTCATTCACACATTGCAGTAAGCCAGTATTTCTTATAACGTTTTGATTTCAGGATTACTTCCCACTTTTAAAAATGTCTAATTATTTTAGGTTTCCAAAGAAAATGATCGGCTACCCGGATACTGTACTCCAAAGAGGTTTGAACAACAGATACTGTGTGGTACATGTGCAGGATAATGAAGAATTTGAGAAGCGTCTGACAATTGTTTCTTCTCGGCTTGACGATTCAGAGAGAGAGCTGTGCATCCTTCAGGATGACTGGTAATTCTTGGGCAAACGGAGTGGACATTTGCCTGGCAGATTTCTAACTACATTCCTATTGTGAAAAATCAATTTTGTGATAAATTTATAAGAATAATAGGAAGAGGTTAGGGAAATATTTTATGGACACTTTCTTATGGTTTGTTCTTACTGCATACTTACCCTTGGTGAACCCTCCTATTACCTAATATATATATTTTTGGGGTGTGTTGCACCAAAGCTAAGCACAAGGGCTGGATTCACATACTGGATTAGCACTGTTTTATGATTCAGTACATCTTGTGAACATAACTCATAAATTGGGAAAACTATGATGTTTAGTTCTCTCAACCACTCTTCTAGTATTTATGATACTTAATTTAATTTTTCCTCAGTTTTTTCCTTATATCCGCTTACCTGTGCCCTGTTTTATTATTTCAATTTATGTAGTTGCCCATCTCCAATTCATGATTCTGGGTGGCTAACCACATAATAAAATATATAATTTTAAAAACAGTGCACAGTTATAAGCACAGTTGAGGTAAAAAACAGAACCACACCAACAAATTAACATAACTATTGCACAGACTGCACCCACACATTTGTGTCAAAAATACCAGTGATAAAAATGTGTCTTTAGGTTTTATGAAAGATCAGCAGGGTTGAGGCCATTTTGATCTCTGAGGGGATGAAATTCCAAATGGTAGATGTTACAATAGAAAACATTACTATTTGTGCTATTTATGATAATTGTTCATAATTAAAATGGACCTAAGCAATTTTGAATACAGGTAAATTTATGCTTTTTATCCAATGAACTATCCAGTTTTTATTAGGCTAGCAGATTTGGGCTTCAAAAATCTGCATAATCAAAACAAAATTATATTCCCCCTGTTTATGTGTGGATCTGTATGTGCACATACACAGAGAAGAGGTGGATCAATTACAGAAGTCATTGTTTATTTTCCTTATTTTATTTCCCATTCCCAAACATATTTGCCCTCTTTAATGATCTATCTTTTTAAAAGGATTTCTGTTCCAGTCCAGCCTGGAGATATCATTCACTTAGAAGGAGAGTGCAATTCTGGTACCTGGATAATAAATGCAGATTCAGGATATTTAATTCTGTATCCAGATGTGCTACTTTCTGGCACGACTGTATCAAAGAGCATTCAGTGCATGAGAAGAGCTGTACTGAGCGAAAAGTTCCGGGTAAGTAAAAAAAAATAAATAATACTGGATTTCTAAATGTTTAAAACAGCTGTCATGTCAATAATTTTTATCATAAATAAAATCACAATTTAATTTAGCTCCAAAATGGTGCTGGATTATTGGCTGTATTCATTTGCTGGTGTTTCAAATGGCATTTAATTGAACGGATGCTTCATATATTTTTACTTTAGAAATAAACCTATAGGGATAGAGGTCTTCTGAACACTTTTGTTACTTCCATATGTATATTGGAGATGATGGACCCTGATTCTTTTATAATGCAGTAATAGAGGCAATGCTTGCCTGTGTTTTATCAGTTTCATCTGCCATGACAGATGTGATTTTGTTGGATTAAAGCACAGGTGTCAAACTTGCAGCGTTACATTGCTATCACATGACACTTCACAACGTTTTTCCCATTCATGGAGCTAGGGTGGGCACGTGACCCATTTGGCCTGTGGGCTGCCTGTTTGACACTCCTGGATTAAAGCATGTGTCAGTCTGCTTTATCTTGATAACTTTGTGATATGGCTGCTCCCATATTATTTGTTTGAAAAGATCATAATATAGGGGAGTTTATTTTTTAATGTGGTTGGGCCAGCAGAAGCCCTTTATGTTCCAATCATCAGCCATGAAATTTTTAATCTTTGTATCGAAACAAAATAGACATCTTTACAGTTTTTTCTTTATTTCTTCTGAAAATATAACAAAAACAACACTATTGCACTTGGAGACTAGATAGTTTTACTGGTAAAAATGTATATTCAGACTTCAGTTAGCTGTTATTTATGTTCAGAAAGATTTATAATTAGAATAATAGAAAAATTGTAGAAAGATAATACTCAACAGTCTTTATAATTTTGTAATTTAAGATAGCACATTCACTCCTTAGTTTTTTAAATATTCTTTTTGCTATACGTTGTATGTTTTTCTATTCTTAGTTTTCTCAGCTTATTTCAAGCACAGTCTTACTTATCTTTGCCCAGAAATAAGTTCTTACTGTGTTCAGTGACCTACTAATAGTGTATGTATTGTACAGGTCTATGACATTAGTATGAGCATAGTAAGGGAAGCACAGAATTTTGCAGATTAATTGATATGTAGGACACATTTGTGCAAATATTTTGAAAGTGGTTGTTTTGTTTTACAGAAATGTGAACATACTTCACGTGCAATGCTGGTAGGCACAATTCTACATGAAATTTTCCAGAAAGCGGGAATAAATTTTACGCAGGAGAAACTGAAAGAAATTGCTTTCTCAGTTGTTCATGGACCAAAGTATCTAAAAGAACTGTAAGGGTTATCAATAAATAATTTTTAAGAACTATGTTTTCTTAGTTTTAGTACTTAGTGGAGACTAGTTTGTGTAGTGTTGTTGTGGATTGCTACTGTTGTTGACCATGTGTTGACCAGTAGAACTCTATGAATCAAAGGTTCACTTTGTGAAAATGTTTTCAGTTACTAGGTTTCCAGTATTCAGCTACCAATTCAGTTTACAATAGTGAAGCATTTTCCTTCTCATTATCATGCTTGAGAATGTATGCCAAAATACTTTTCATATTTTCACATTCCTATTTTCCCCTCTTTTTTGATCTGGAATATATGAAGGATCCAGAGCAGCATGGTAGCCTAGAAGTGAAGACCTAGGTAGCAATAGATGTTTCTCTGTCAGGGCGCAAAGAGAAAATATCTGCTTTGAACTCCAGAAAGGCATCAGGAAGAGCATCTGGCTAGTAAACGCTTAGCTTCACTCAGTCACCCCAATCCTATTTTGAAGCAAGGAATTACAGGGCCATAAAAGAAAAAAAAATACATTATGGACCCAGGTCTCCATGCAGTCACCCAAAACCTTGGGTCTGATCCTTGAGTTCCTTCAGAAATTATTATTAACTCTACTTGGTTCATAGATCGAGTTTGATCTAGATTAGGGCTGTCAAACTCCCGGCCCATGGGCCGGATACATCATTTGCTGGCCAGTGGTGGGTTGCCCCCGGTTTGGACCAGTTTGCAAGAACCGGTAGTAAAACCAGCGGGAGGCCCTGTCCACCACCCTGGATGTTGTCATTGGCAATCTGCTCAGGGGCAAGATGCACGTGCGAGTGAAGTGAGGGTGCATGCGGAATCCTGTTGCAAACCAGTAGTAAAGGTAAGTAGAACCCACCCCTGGTGCTGGCCATGCCCACACCCGGTTTAGCGAAGGGGAAAAAAGTCCCGATACGTCACATGACACCACCATGATGACATGAGTTTGACACTCCTGGTCTAGACTGATTTTAAGTCTGTCTTAGCCATGAAAGCCAGCCGGATGACTTTGGGCCAGTAATTCTCAGTGCAACTGAGGGTTACTGTGGGGAAAATGGAAGGAAGGCGTGTTTGGATATGTTTTCTGCCTTGAATTATTTATAAAAATAATAAAGGAGGAATACAAATCAATCAATCAATCACTCAACCAATCATTGAATTAAATTACCATTTTATTAATAAAATTATTTTATGATTCTGACCCCTTTTCAATTTCTTATAGCTGATTTTTTGCTAAATGAAAAAGTCCAAGAACCTTTCTTGTCCAGTTTCTAACATTCTTCTTTCACTTCTGAAGGTATCAGTTAAATCTGGAGCAAAAGGATATAATGCATGAGATTGAGGAATACTTACCATCTTTTATTAAATGGGCAGAAGTCTATACATACAAACACAGCAAAAATAATGTGCAGTTAAAACCGTAAGTAATTGTTAATTGAATACGAACAATGCAATGTTTCCCAGCCTTAATATTTACCACATTTAAAATTAAAATAGATGCATTCATAGAATTGGATTATTGAATCATGTAAAAATATTAAACGGTTAGATATTAACACAAATATTTCCCATTAAACATTTTTAACAATAAATAATGAGTGATTTAAATTTTTGCAAATATCTTTATTATTTGGCAAATAATTTTGATTTTCCAAATTCCTGAGAGGGTCTTGGGGGAAGCTGCACATACAGTAGCTATCCTGCAGTCTGCTTTTATATCACAAGGCCTGCATGTTTATGGCTTAGTGTATCATAAACGCATCCAATTGTGCTTTATTCAATAAATTATGTAGCAAATCATCACAGCACAAATTTGTATTCATGTCTTCAATTCCTTGGCTTTTCCCCTCAATACAAATTGTTAAATTTTTATTGTGTCACCTGAACTATCCAGTGACAACACGTTTTCAAGCTTGTATTATTCATAGCTTTGCTGATGTTGTAGGCAAGCTATATTTAGTAGTCAGAAACAAAAAGCATCTTTCCCAGAAAATATCCAATTTTTGCTGTGATCTTCGCAAAAGGCTGGATATTTATGCTGATGTGTTCTTTAATTCAGGAGCTAAACACAGACAAATAATAGCCTAAGTTGTTTAGAAGCATTCTTTTAAGAGTACTATTTTATTCTTCTATTGAACAGGAATGCAAGATTTTAATTGTTCTTCCTTGTGTCTTTCAGGAAATGCATAGTTAACAGTTTAAATTAACATATACAAATTGTTTTGTGACAGGCTAGGAGCTACTGGTAAGTCCTGTTATAATGTCAAAGTTACAGAAATCCTGGATGTTGAGGAGAATATCTGGTGCCCCAAGTTTGGCTTAAAGGGCAAGATTGATGTTACAGCTGAAGTAACCATTCATGAAAGATCTAAAATTCAGACCAGAATAATGCCACTGGAGCTTAAAAGTGGAAAAGAGTCTAACTCAGTAGAGCATAGAAGTCAGGTACATATTGGAATATATATGGAATGTAAAGTTTAAATACGTGAAGAATATAAGATTATTGAAGGCATTCACACAATATATATAAGAGCATCAAGATGGACATGCAAAGCATTTTGTAGATAATCTGTGCTGGGTTGATTTATTTCCATGTTTTTTCCATGGTTTATTTCCATGATTCCTTGACATTGCCTTTTTGTCTTCATAGTTGAAAGGTGCCAGGAATATCTTGTTTGACATTCCTGGCAAGTTAGGAGAAGACTGTGTCATCTATAACAGCTACCGGAGTCTGTTTAATATAATGGTTAGAATATCTTTGAGGGCGGAATGTTTTCATCTAGGCAACAGCAAGCCATCATCAGATGCAATTATATGAGATTGTTTCTGGGGTTAGAATTTACATAGCACTTACTCTGCATTGATGATCTTAGGATGGTCACGTACCAGAAAATATTGAATATTGAATTACTGTAGTTTTAATGATCTTTCTCATTAAACTAAAATGCTGCAGATATCTTCACTTTCTTTCTATGCTTAATTTCAGTTTTGTTTTAAATATTTTTTAGGTAATTTTGTATTCCTTACTGTGTCAAGAAAGGCGAGTTGATCCTGAAGGTGGATTTCTCTTATATTTGAAAACAGGCAATATGATTCCTGTAGTAGGAAGTCATATGGATAGGAGAGGTAACTTTTGTGATAGCAAAAATATGTGGGAGTATAATTATAATATTTTCTCCCCCATCTTTCTATTGTACTGTTTTCATCGTGGCCTTTGTGTATGTGTTTGTGGATCTTATGGCAAAAACCAAAACAGCCTCTGAACCTAGATGTAAAAGGAAATACATTTTGAAACACATATAATGTAGCAGAGAAGGAGGAGTAGATACTTTTTAAAGTTTAAATGGGTATGATTGGAAGGGGTTCTAAAAGCATTCCAGAACAACCTACGGTTTTTCTTATTTAAGATCTGTTGGGTTATATCCTCAGTGTCTATCCCTGTTGTTGTTGTTAGTTGTGAAGTCGTGTCCGACCCATTGCGACCCCATGGACAACGTTCCTCTAGGCCTTCCTGTCCTCTACCATCCTCTGGAGTCCATTTAAGCTCATGCTGACTGCTTCAGTGACTCCATCCAGCCACCTCATTCTCTGTCACCCCCTTCTTCTTTTACCCTCAGTCTTTCCGAGCATTAGGCTCTTCTCCAGTGAGTCCTTCCTTTTCATTAGGTGGCCAAAGTATTTGAGTTTCAGAGTAACCCCTTCATGGATTACTGCCTTGTGGCGAAGGGGCTTGTGTAGCTCAATGAAGCTATGAACTATGCCGTGCAGGGCCACCCAAGACGAACAGGTCATAGCAGAGAGCTCTGACAAAACGTGATCCACTGGAGAAGGAAATGGCAATCCACTCCAGTATCTCTGCCATGAAAACCCCATGGACAGTTTATCCCTATTCTGAGTCAAAAAGATTGAATTGTATTATATGGCAGCTGGAAATATCTAAAGCTGCAGCCCCATTTGGCAATGACATTTCTGAGAATCCCTTTTCCTTCCTTTACTGCTTGATGTTGTCCTCTTTAAAATGTTGCTCATCATTACAGTTCCAACTCATTTTAATCAAAAACAAATATAATTTTGTGTGTAACATGAAGAACTTATTTACCAAATTGTTTTGCAGTATTTACAGGCTGCCCACATCCTAATGAACTCTGGGTGTTGAACAGAGCAATAGTAGAAACCTAATACAAATTATAAAAATGCCTCTGATCAGTTCCCCCAGTCAATTAGAGCTAAAAGCACATTGAAATAAAATAATTTTTGTTTGTTTGATGAATGCAAGAAACAGGACCAAGCATATTTTGGAGGGAAGAGTGTTCCAGAATGTGGGAGGTATTAGGGAGCAAGCCTGTTCCCTAGACTGTACCTTATGTAGCCATCAAGAAGGAGGTAATAGACCTCTATGGATATTTTTAGCAGATAGCAAGATTCATTTATGGCAGGGATGTCAAACTCAAGGCCCGGGGGCCAGATCTGGCCCACGGGGTGCTTAGATCTGGCCCGCGGGACTGCCCTGAAAACAGCGAAGGGCTGACCCATGGTGCCTCTGCCAGCGAAAATGGAGCTCGGAAGGCCGAGCTCCATTTTTGGCTGCGACAGCCTCCTGCAACCCTCTGCCAGCAAAAATGGAGCTCAGGAGGTGCCTCACGAGCTCCATTTTTGCTGGCAGAGGGTTGCAGGAGGCCGTCACAGCCAAAAACTCAGGAACACATTTTTGCTGGCACAGCGCTCGGGCCATCACAGGTGCCACCAACACGAGTGACATTGAGCTGGTCACCCCACCCCCATCCCCCAGTGGTCAAACACAACCCTGATGTGGTCCTCAATGAAATCGAGTTTGACATCCCTGAGTTACGGCAAGTCATCTTCATATATCACAGGGCTGTGCCTAATAGGTAATGAGGAGGACTTTGAACTGGCCCAGAAGCCTTCCCTTAACCAGTCCACCAAACTTTCAGGGGGGAGGTGTTATCTGCACTCTCAAAGTTGTCCTGTTAGCCCGCAGAACTACATTTAATAAAAAGGCTGAGTTGAGCTATGGTGGAACTGTATTTAATAATTTGTTCATTTTTGGGTGAATGGAGGAATAAATTTATAGGGCCAGTCCTCAAATATACTAAATGCCCAAATTTTGCTGTATGTTTTTTTCATGACCTTTACAACTGAGAGTGTCTAAAGTTATTTTATCTTTTTCTCTTTTGCAGAACTGATTAAACTGAGAAATCAGTTGGCCTTCTATTCTATTCACAACACATATAAATCTATAGGAAAAAAGCAAACACAGCTTGCCCCTCTACCTCCTCTGATTAATGATAGCCAAGCATGTAGCTATTGTTCTCAGAAGCAGAACTGTGTACTTTACAGTAGGTAAGTTTCTTTTAAAGAGATTATATGACAGTGTGCCTTAGTCCAGAATGTCTGACACCACAATTTCAAGAATCATTCTTGGTTTGGTATAAGGAATCATGTAACAGAGGGTTGAACAGGAAAGCAGGAATCATACAATCTAGATTTTTTTTCAGGTGGACTCATGTTCAGTTGTGTTTCAGGGCCGTAGAACACCAGAAAGATGTCTCAATACCTCCAGATATGGTGGCTGCTAATGAAAAGGAGATCTGTCATTTAAAGCCTTCTCATTTGGAATATTTCCACCTCTGGTATTTAATGCTAACTTTGGAGTCACAGTATAAAGATGGGAAAAAAGGGCATAAAAATATATGGATGCTGCCTGCTGCAGAAAGGTAAGACAAAGACTTAAGCAAGTATTAACAGTGATTTTTGTAAGCTCATTTGTAAACTTCATTCTGCACACTACAGTAAGAAAGAAGAAATGGTATAGCCTGAGTTTTTTTCTAATGGAAGAAATCCAACCCCAGTTTATTCTTTGTTCTTGATGTTTGCAGAGAAAAACACGGGGACTGCATTGGAAATATGGTCAGAATGGAAAATGTAGTAGAAATTTCGGATGGACAGTATCTACATTGGTTCCAGCGTAGAGATGATCGTGTGCCAATCACAACTTTGATGGTTGGGGACAGAGTTGTTCTAAGTGATGAAGACAACAGTTTGCTTGGCTTATCTACTGGCTATATTCAGGAGATCGATAGAACCAAACTTTCCTGCTTATTGGATAGGTATTGATTGCATTGTATTGCTTGCATTTATATTTCACTTGCTGAGAGTTAAAAAAAGCAACATTTGCTAATTGCAAAATAAGATTACATGTGCCCACTAATAAACAGTGATATTTACTGTGACATTGGCAGATCTGTATGTAGATTCTTGCATGTCTGCCTTATTGAAGCTGTTTTGTTAAGTATTAATACTGTTTGTACTTCGGATTTCATGCAGTTTTAGCAAAATGTTTTTCTCTGGAGATGTTTGAATGTCAGGATGACGTGTGTTCCTGCTGAGAAATGGGACTTCTATAGAAGCCACTGTATCACAGTTGAAATGGCCAGCAGATATAAATGCATATCTTGTATGCGCAGGAGGTATTTGAACTTCTTGTGGAATTTTACTGGTTCTGTTTAATGTGTTTCAGGAATTTATCTCGTCTCCCTGGGGATACTGTATATAGATTAGATCATGAGGAAGGAGCACTTGGCATAGAAGCTCCTTTAGCAAATCTTTCTAAATTAATGGAAAATTCTCCTGCCAGGTATTTTTCTGTTCTTTATTTCCACACAAGTAACATTACTTTTAAAAATATCTCCACACTTGATTATTTCATCTTCCCTCTCTTCTGTTTTAGTGAAAAGCTTCGTAGCTTAATAATAGACTTCTACAAGCCACACTTTGTTCAATACTTGAGTTCTGTTCTTCCTCCAGAAGCGAAGGACACAGTTGCAAACATTCTGAAAGGTACAGAGGACAAAAGATTATTACTTATAATTTATTTATAATTTTTTAAAACTGCCCATCTCCCTCATAGAGGGAAAAATAGTCCAGTTTTCAGAGCATTAAATTAATACCTTTCAGCTGCAAATCCTTGTGACACAAATATATTAGAATCTGTATACCTTCAGCAATAAGCTCATTCCACAATATAATTATTTTATTGAGTAATATTCATAAGCAGGCATATCTTAAAAGAATTGTCAATGCCACAATATTGAAAAGCTATTCAGGGAGTTGGTAGCAAAATTTGAAATTCCAAGTTCATCAGTTTTTAATTGTAACTCTTATGAATACTATATGAAGGAGAGTAATTTTTTGTGCTGGATTTTTAAGTGTATTAGTATATAGAATTTTCTGGGCTGAAGAAGCACTTTGAATTTCTGCCAACTGTTCGACTGAATCCAAAATAAGGAAATACTTTTGGGAGTTTTGAATTCCCAAAAGTAAAACTTTATTGGATATACCAGTGATGGCTAACCTTTTTGCCATCGTGTGCCAAAAGTGGGAGAATGGGGAGGTTGCATGTGAGCGTGCCCACACCCATAATTCAATGCCGCCCCGCACATGCATGCGTGACCCCTCCGCACACTCCCCCTGCTTTTGGCACCCAACAGCAAAAAGGTTACCAGTGGGCCTGGTAGGCCTATTTTCGCCCTCCCCAGGCTC
>JANHZT010003445.1:78749-90449 GCA_032468215.1 Stegonotus admiraltiensis | reverse complement strand
GCGGGCCAACATTATTTAATTGTCTTTTAAGTGATTTTTAATTTTTGTATGTTTTCTTTTATTTTGGCTGTTCACCGCCCTGAGTCCTGCTGGAGAAGGGAGGTATAAAAATAAAATAAAATAAAAAAATAAATAAATCTGTGATGGCGTGACTGAAGTCCCATCTTTTTTTTTTTACATGTGTTGTTGCCCCTAGATCAATATAGAGGAAACCCGTATTGATCTTGTCAATTTTTATTTGGCCGTTTTATTTGAATATTTTAAAAAAAATATCCATTATATCGTGCATACCCATTGATTGATTGCAACTTTTCCTAAATTTAAAGTATTTGTATGCAATTTTCTAAGAGTTTTTTTCTAAAAGTAACTATGGTTTATTTGTATTTTCCACGCACATTTTTCTCTCTCCAAATGGCTCTTTCACAAATACATGATTTCTTCTGCAATTTTTTAATTGGAGAAAACAGTCTAGCAGGTACCTCTAATTGCTGCTGATGGAGCGACTGTTTTGACAGATTGTGGTTGGGGAGCATTTTTCCCCTCCACTCGTTTTTTTTTTCTCCAGTGCCATCTGTGACCCAAATATATAAATTAGATCAGAAGATGGATACAAATTGAATAATCAGTGAGAACTGAAATACTCTGACTCCTTAGAAAGTGGCATCGTTGTTGGAAACAATAGACAGAGAGCATCTATAGTTAGTTAATCTCTCTGTAGCTCCCTAATCCTGTTGATGCTATCTGGGAAAAAGAGTGAAACATAAATCAAAGTTGTTTATCCTAATTGTCAGAAAAATAGGTGCATCCTTATTCTCTCTCCAAAAGACAAAAAAGACAAAGGAACTCCATGGAAACATGGATAGTGACAAATGTTTTAACCAATTGGTTTAGTGTTGACCTATTTTCTTTGGTTTCATGCTGCTTCAATTTTGGGGTCAACCATTTCTTCCCTATTTGCACAAACCTCTTTCTGCAAAACAGTTTCCACAGTTTTGGAAAGGTTTACTGAAATCTGAGTTATGATCACCCTTTTCTGAAACGGGAAGGCAGGCAGTGAGAGAGGCACTGTTTCTATGTCCCAGAATGTTAGGGATGATTTGATATTGGCAACACATACTAATGACTTAGTAATTAGATTCACATTAAGTCACAGGATGGTGTGGTTGGTGTTGATTTGGTTGATTTTAGTTCCAGACTTTTTGATTTATTTTAAAAAATGGTTTGGTAGCTTAGCACAGCATGTAAACATGATTTAATAAACAATGACTTAGTGTGAAGGGAGAACTCAAGAGTCAGTTTGTAGTCTTTATTTGTAGACAGAGTCTAAATTGTAAATTTTACCTGGCCTAAAATCTGAACTTTCACTGAAACAAATATTCTTGTCTGTTTGTTTCCTTTATTTTAGCCCACTGTAATCAATTAACTCTTGTTGGACTATAATTGGTAATTTGTAATAAAAGTTCCACTAAATAACTTCTAATCAGAATGAACCAAAATGACAAAAATAAATAATCAGAAAGTCATATATTGTTGACTAAAGTTCTTCTGAAATCTAAAACTTCCTCCCTCCTTCCCTTCCTAGACATTATAAAACTACATTTAAAATGATAAAAAAATATAATAAAACAATGAAACAAGGATGTTAAATATTCATTTATATTTCAGAAGCTGCCCAAATCAGCAGTGATCCTGGTTACTGCACAAATTTAAAAAGAAACCCATAATACGTTTTAAAAATCATAACAGGGGGAACAGACATATATACCACAAACTAACGCAAAATAGCTGAGTCCAGGATGAGATGCATCCCAACCCAGGTTCTGATAGAAAAGCCAGGTCTTCAAGGCCTGTTTAAAGAGTATTGGGGATGGTTGAACATCTGTGGGGATGCTGTTCCAGGGGCCAGATGCCATGAGAAAGAAAACCTGCCCATGTTGTTGTTCCTGGGCCCATCAGATAGCATTGCTGAAGAAATGAGTCCTTACATGACCCTGGGATGTCAGGATGTGTGAAAACAAGGAAAGGTGGTCTCTTGGATAACCAGGATCTGTGCCATAATAGACTAAGGCTGCTTTTAAAACCATTAAAATAAAATAATGCAACAATAAAAAAACATAATAAAATTGAATGTCTCTCTGATTAAGTTGCTTAAATTACCATATTTTTCGGTGTATAAGACACACCTTTTTACCCCTAAAAAGGGGGTGAAAATCTGGGTGCGCCTTATACGCCAAATGTAGCCCTGCCCACCCACTGGCCCCCACCCTTCAGCCATTTTCGGGCAGTTCCAGGCGGCAGGGATGGCCAGGGGGGATCTGCCCAGCAGCTTCGTGGAACAAGGCGGGTGCCACGATTTCGGCTGGTCACCCTTCTGGCTGCCCAGCAGGTAGCTTAGGGCAGCCAATGGCAGCAATTACTTCCTCCCCTGCAATGTGAAGAGCTGCCGCCTAAGCCCTCTGCGCCCAGGAGCTGAGCGAGCCGAATGAGAGCTCCTAAAAAAAATGCCTTTCCTTTCCAGCCACCGCTGCCTGGATTCCCCAATGCAATGCAATAATCAGAGCCGCAGTTCAGGCGGCAGGTGGCCAGTTCCTCTGCAATGTGCAGCGGGGAACTGGGAACCGTTTTGGATTTGGGGTGGGGATTGCAGTGCTTCCACCTGAAAGTGCAATGGGAAGAAGCGGCTCTGATTATTGCGTTGCGTTGGGGAATCCAGGCAGCAGTGGCTGGAAAGGAGGGGCATTTTTCTTTAAGAGCTCTCGTTCGGCTCGCTCGGCTCCTGGGTGCAGAGGGCTTAGGCGGCAGCTCTTCACATTGCAGGGGAGGAAGTCATTGTTGCCATTGGCTGCCCTAAGCTACCTGCTGGGCAGCCAGAAGGGTGACCAGCCGAAATCGTGGCACCCACCTTGTTCCCCGAAGCTGCCAGGCAGATTCCCCCCAGACCATTCCAAAATGCTGATAGGCAGAGGTAAAATACTTTTTTCCTTGTTTTCCTCCCCCCAAATTAAGGTGCGTCTTATACTCCGGTGCGTCTTATACACCGAAAAATATGGTAAACCCTTACCTTTAACAATTAGATGAGCTGAGCTGGAGACAGTCCCATATTTATTGCTCGCCGTGCATGTAAAACTTCCTGAATCTTCTGAAAAGACTTCAGCGATGACCAAAGTGCAGATCTCCTCTGGAAACCATAGAAAGAAAGTTAGCACTTTTTCATAAAGTATGAAATAACCCTTCATTTAACCATATCATAGCATGATTTCATCAAAACATTGCATGATTCTCTAAAATGCAGAGAACCCAAAACTGGTAACATTATTTAGTAACTGAGACAAAAAGATGCAGTTTAGTGCTGGATTAGAAATCAGAAATTGTGAATTCAAGTTCTATTTTAGGCATGAAATCACTTGGATGACTTTGGGACACTCCCTCCTGCTCAGTGCAACTAATTTGTCATTATAGAGAAAACAGAAGTGAGATTTCTATCCTTCACTGGGATACAGTTTTGAAAAAGACTGACAGACTGGCAGAATAGCCAATTTTTTTTCCTTTGAATAACTTCTCTAACTGATTTGAAGATAAACTAGGATTTGAAGTTAAAAAAACATACGGGATTAAAGACCTGCACAACAAATCTAGCCTCTCTTTCTTAGTATGATACTATGAAAGCTATCGGCTCTGAGGAGCACATACCTGGGTTTTTTATTTATTTAGTATATAGCATCTGCAGATGTCATGCAATCACTGATATACAAATATGTTTAAATAAAGCAATACGTGGGTGACTCTTAAGTATGAACAAAGATTAAGGATTTTCCTTGTTATCATCAAACAGTGACCACAAGTAGAAATATTTAAAATTATTGTAAGAGTTATTTCCCCAAGTGATTATGATTCTGGATATCACCATATCAACAGGGGATATTTTTCATTAAAAACTTTTCTCCAGTTCATAGAGAAGCTGTGAGAAACAAAGTAAAAAAAAATCTCCTACCTATGTTCTTCTCCTGTTTATTGGGAGATATTGGCTCCAGACTGAATGCAGTGTAGTTGCTGGAATTTTTGTAACCCCATCCCTTTGGTAGATTTGACTAACTTGGTGAGAATTTTGTAGAGAAAAGAACCACTCTAAGTTTTACACAGTTGCCAAAGAGGATGACCACTACATTGTGTCTCACTAAGTAGGGGCAGTCATGGGGTGAGGTCAAACAATTCAGATGGTGGCCCTGATGATGACACACATAAAAACGGGAGGAGTTTTAATTGGACCATTGTGGCCATCATCTGGACTTTTTTTGACCACACCCTATAGACTCCACCACCACCACTAAGGGTTTTGAGTTACACAAGAACCAAATCGGCTCAACTGCTCAGGGAAAGGGCAACCCATGCACTTTAGAAGGAAAGGGAAATTGTAACCCTAAGGATGAGTCCCCTCAATGTTCTGGCAAGCGGGCAGTCCATCAGCTTGTGAGGAACTGGCTGTTCATGCCAGGCCACAAAAAGCTCTCTCATGAAAGGTACAGACAAATATGCTTTTGTTCCTCCAAAGCCATTTATAGGACACACTTAGTGTGCCTTAATCACAGTGTCACTACTCCACAGTCCCTGGATGAGGTCCTTGTGCCCTTTCATCTAGCACTGACTCAGATCCACTGTTTTGGTCCTGAAGTCACTGAAAAAATAGTCGCAGTCAGGGTTCCCCTTTGGAGGGAGAATGCCTGACGTGGCCTTCTCCAATTTCGGAGCTGGGATGCCTGAAGCGATTCTCTCATATTTCATGAGTGAGAGCAATGTGGAGCACTGAGGGTTAAGAGGAAAAAAAATTGGCACAGGTTGAGGTGTGACAATACACTTCCACTGGCAAGTTGGATAAATATAGTACAATCCAACATCATCTGGTGTACATTTGACTTCCAAGAAAGTAAGGGACATGATAAGGTCTGTTTCATTCACATCAAGGCTGGAAAAGAGCAGAAGTCCCAGTTTTGAAATAAGGGCCATCTAGTAAATATGGAGAATGGAAGCATAATTCCACTCCTTGAATATCTTCAGGGTCAGTATTAGTCATCATTCCAACCTTTCAGTGCTAATGCTATTCTGACCTAACAGAGAATAGGCTCCTTTTAATTAAGTGGGCCTCATTAGCAAATGAAAGCATAATGCTATATTCTTGACTTAGAATTTTAGAGTAACCTGGAAATAAGTCCTATTAAAATCAGTGGGACTTTTTCAGAGTAGGTACAGTATGTAGATGATTCTGTTGTTATTTGTGGCACTTCTTGCTTTTTTCACAGTGTGTACGTGTGTGTGAAAACTTATTCTCCAAACCACCTGAGGGCAGGACCAGAATGAATCCTGGAATGAATGGAAACTTATCAAAAGGAGATCTAACCTAGAACTAAAGAGACGTTTTCTGACAGTGAGAACAATTAACCAGTGGAATGACTTGCATCCTGAAGTTGCGAATGCTTCATCACTGGAGGTTTTTAAGAAGTGATTGGGCAACCATTTTTCTGGAATGATATAGGGCCGTGATGGCGAACCTATGGCATGCGTGCCACAGGTGGCATGTGGAGCCATCTCTGCAGGCACGCGAGCCGATGTCTAGGTTAGCTCTACCATACATGCCCATGAGCCTCACACTGGCCAGCTGATTTTCGGGTCTCTGCTAAGAGACATGTGTGCATGCGCGGGGGATGCGGGGGTCATGCATGCATGCACAGTGTGTGTGTGCAGTGCCACACTGTGCCCCGTTTTTGGTTCCAGGTGGCTTCAGGGAGGCCTGCTAGCACAAAAACGGGGGTCATGCATGCATGCATGGGGCCGGGGCCTGCAGGGGGCATTGCATTATGGGTGTTGGTATGCTTTCGTGCACACATGCTTTCGGCACCTGAGGAAAGAAAGGTTCGCCATCACTGATACAGGGTCTCCTGCTCGGGCAGGAGGCTTATTTATTTATCACCCACCTTAACCCATTTATTGGCCACCCATCTTACCACAGGGTAACTCTGGGCAGAATAGATTCAGGGTAACTGTGGATTGGACTAGAAGACCTCCAAGTTCCCTTCCAACCTTGTTATTCTGTATTTTGTATTCAGATGAAGTTGAATGGAATATTTCACAATTCATAACACTTACTTCTTGTAGTCAAGAATTTTAAGTAAGAGAAAAGAGCAGTGGCCTTGTCTCCTATATCTAATGGCAAACATAAGTAGCAGACTTCTTCCAGATTTCAATACACTTATAAATAATTTAGCCTCATGTTATGGAAGATGCTCATATCCATGGATATCTGCAGGTAGCGTCAAAGCAGTCAAGCTGACCACTGCAACTGAAGTCCTGTCCCTTTTTATATGTTTGGAACAGAATCACACAGCTTTTCTAATATAGCCTCCTTGAACAATATAATCTCTTTGCTTTATGCGTATGGGACATATTGATGAGAATAGCTCAGTATGTGTGAAGCAGGAACTACAATAATACATTTTTAAAAAAAAATATTGCTTGCTTGTTTTTGATCACAGCAACACTTCTGTAAGAGTAATTTAGTAAGCAGGTGCACTGGGATAAATATACTTACCCGGTTCAGCCATGGAGCGAGGTTCTAATAAAAAAGAAATACAACATTACTTAATTCTGTATTTATTTTAACACACATCATGTTCTTTCAAAGTTTTTCATGAAAAACTATATTTTTGGGGTAATTTGTATCACTGAAGATTCTTTAAATCCAGATAGATGGATAGGATAGGATAGGATAGGATAGGATAGGATAGGATAGGATAGGATAGGATAGAATCGAATCCAGAAAATTACCAATTGACCAAAAAATTATTTGCTGTTCTGTACAGAATATTGTCCATGAAAGTCTATGTTGGACTGTGTATAGCTTTGGAAAAGTGAACTAAGTTTCAAAACTAAATTCTCTCAGTTGTATCAGTTTTTGTATACAATGCAAGCGATTGTATTGTTCATATCATACAATCAGATATGAAGGTTTGAGGCTTCTTCAAATCATTTTTCTCCCTGCTTTATCCCTTTGATCTGTAACATGGAGACAATATTAACATGAGTGTGTCTGATGTGCTTTGAGAACAATAGCTGTCCCAATTATTACAACCATTTCTATAGTGCACGACATAAAGGTACTTTAAAAATACTGTTTTCACAGAATTTATTTACAAACATTTGCTTGTCAGTCACATGCAGCAAAAAAACCCTCTTTAATGCTACAGTACAGGTAGTCCTTGACTTACAACCGTTCACAGCACTGAAAAAAGTGACATGACCATTTTTCACAGTTACTACCTTTCCAGCATCCCCATGATCATGTGATTAAAATTCAGATGCTTGGCAACTGGTTCATATTTATGACCATTGTTGTGTCCCAAGGTCATGCAATCACCTTTTGTGACCTTCTGACAAGCAAAGTCAATGGGGAAGCCAGATTCACTTAATGACCATGTTACTAGTTTAACAACTGAAATGATTCACTTAACAACTGAGGCCAGAAAGGTTGTAAAACAGGGCAAGATTCACTTAACAAATGTCTCACTTAACAACAGAAATTTTGGGCTCAGTTGTGAGGACTTGAGGACTACCTGTAGGACTACCTGTAGTCCATAAAAACTAAAAAGCGTACTTTTCTGTAATATTCTAAAGTCTGGAGAATCTTCTATCAATGTGCCTTCTCTGTACCACTCCACTTTTGGAGAAGGAGCTCCTTTTACCCGACATTCAAACACGACCAGCTGACCCTCAGACGCGGATATATTTTGTAGCATCTAAAACAAAAACAGACATTATGGTATTTTAAGATTTTTAAGATTATTACACAGGTGTGAATAAAGGGAAGTCAGCTTTGAACTTGCTTCTGGTCACTGAATGGATACATCTGTGCAATTTTCTTGCCATGATTTGCCATTGGATTTGGCAGGAATAGGGACCCATTGCTCACTTTCCTACTTTAATTTACAGCCCAAGATTTCAAACATAGTCCCACCCAAGTAGTGACCAGAGGAATCCCTGCCTATCTTTCTATAGTAACCCAGGTTGGCAGTGTGCTACTTACCTGTTAAAGCTGTCAATGGACAGTAGCAGGACAGAAGTTTTAAACTACAATATATGCTACAACATCTTTCCTTAATCTGGTGCTTTCTTAATGAATTGGAATCTACTATCAATTTTATCTTCACTGATGTTGCTATTAAAAGATTGGAGATTGTCATCTGGAGAACTTCCTTAATTTGTACAGCAAAAGTATCTAATATTTTCAGATAGGTATGCTTAAAATGTACTGATGTAAAAGAAGCAATTTTAGGACACTCATGCTGATGTTGTAATCGCTGAGCTTTGAAAGGTATTTTAGGATTGGACAATGATTGCCTGAGGATTGGATTCATTACATCTACAGTACTTGTTTCCCATTATGAGAAGAGCTCATTCAAGCAAATCACCTTGGTGAACACAGGAGCTGCTATTAGGGGTCTTCCATCCAGTCCTTGTAAATAATTAGTAGGGCTCTGATTCTAGTAGTGAAACAAAGAAACAAATGTTAAGGCATATAATATAGGTGTAACATTTTTGCTTCTTCAAAAGCTGGTGAATGGAGAGAACTATATGAAAAAAATATTTTCAAAACTGTGTAAACTTTGAAAGAGAACATCTGTATGCATGAGATTAAAGTCTAGCAGATATGGACCCTAACCCATTATAATGTGCAAACATGCTAGAAGGAAACATGTATTTGTTTGTTCATTTGTTTGTTTGCTGCTTTTATTATTTTTACAAATAACTCAAGGCAATGAACAGATCCAACACATTCTTCTTCCTATTTTCCCCACAACAACCTCATGAGGTAGGTTGGACTAAGAGAGAATGACTAGCCAAAGTCACCCAGCTGGCTTTCATGGCTAAGGAGGTACTTGAACTCATAGCCTCCTGTTTCTAATCTGGTGCCTTAACCAAACTGGCTCTCCTTAGATAAACATTGACAACATCTGGCTCAAACCCTTGGCCACACATTGCCCCACAATTTAACATGGAACCTTTAAAAAAGCTGAAGTGTGAACCATTTATTATTCACAAAAATATTTGTTTTATATTGTTATTTCCATCCCATTCTTTCATTATTAAAACAATCCCAATCTGGAACACTGTTCCCTAAAATAGTGTTGCTGCTATTATTATTTTTTAAAATAAGTTTTCAAATGTAAACCATTTCAAGAATTCTAAAATATGGACAGTGAAGAGAGAGAACCAAATTGTCAAAGCAGCACCAATACATGAAAAGACTTCTTGTCATCCTTGCACGGTGCTCAATGTCCGTGACTCAGGTTATTTACAATATACTAAAATAAGTCAGGACATTCACAGAATAAAGAAACATTAAAACACAAAGCAATAACAAAACTCATAGCAGCTTTTAATTAAAAAAAACATATTCATTCTCCAAAGATCCTTTAGAACAGGAGTGTCAAACTCAATTTCATTGGGGGATGCATTAGGGTTGTGTTTGACCTTGGAGGAACAGGGTCGGTGGGTGGGCGTGGCTGGGGTGGGCATGGCCAGCTTGACATCATTTGTGTTGGGGGCATCTGTGGTGGCCAGGGTGGGGCTCGGGTGATCCATTATCTCCAGAGGAAGAATTTCTCAATTTGCTTCTTTGCCTTGTGATCAAATGCCACTTTTGCTAGTAGTTTGTTTTGCTAGCCCCCTGCCAGCAAAAGGGAGCTCAGGAGGGGAGTGCATGCCCCCCCCTGGGCTCCATTTTTGGCCGTGATGGCCTCCTGCAGTCCTCTGCCAGTGAAAACAGAGCACATGCCCCACCCTAGCTCCATTTTCTTTGGCAGAGGCACTGTGGGCCAGTCCTTTGCTGTTTCCAGGGTGGCTCTGCGGGCCAGATCTAAGCATCCCGCAGGCCGGATCCAGCCCAAGGACCTTGAGTTTGACACCACTGGTTTAGAAAATCATGGTCATTAAAAGCTTCCAGAAGGATGTCAGTGAAATGTGCTGGACCATATAGCAAAGACTCAGTTGGAGAACCGATAGAATGCTACTTCGTAACTGGAACAGTTAAGGGTGACATAAAGCTGCGTCAGCTGTGAGTTTGTAGTCTTTTAGTAAGATAAAAATGCAAAGGATCTAGAATTGCTTCTCTAACCCTTCTGAATAAAGTAGAATTGTGTTTGTAATAACCAGATTTCTTTTCATAATAAATTATATTCTTATTCCCCCAAATAATTTACTTTGGTCTGGTTACTTTATTTTATTTACGTTCTCCCATTTTTCATACCAGGATGAAAATAAAATTGTGTTACTGCTTCAACTGAAAACCAAAGATTAAGGATAAAATGCAAATTAATCCCAGTCTATAGAACAGCTGCTTCTGTAACATGGTGTCTTTTAAGTATGTTAACCTACAATTGGTTTCCTCCACTCCAAGTACCAGTGACTGCCCATCCCAGAATTCTTGGTCAAAACCATCAATGGAATGTGCTAGTTTGGAATTCTGAATCTTGCAATCCATTCTCAAATGACTGAATGTCATTCAGAAAATAGCACCTTGAGGCAGACTGGATGACAGCACCACAGCAATACAAAGCTAGCAGCAATTTGTCCCTTTGGAGGAAGCATCATATTTATTTTTTTTACCTGATACACAGGAACTGAGACAGGATGTTTCATCAAAGGTTGTTGTTGAATGGCTTCTTGATGGGTTGCAGAAGAATTAGCAAGAAGAGGAGCGGAAGGAACAGGAACAGGAGGAGGTGCAGTAGGTGAGGTCTTAGTCTGGTTTTGGTACCTGGGAAAAATTTGAAAAAGGCTAATTGACAAAAAAAGAAAACAACATGAGTTTGTGAAGGCCGAAACTACCTTTATCCATTGATTTTGAGTGATCCACTGATTTTGAGTGATCCATTGATTTTGAGTGAAAAACTACCTTGATGGATTGGGAAGTTCTGTCATACAAACTTTAAAGCTTCTCAAAGCATCCTTGTCCCAAAGTGTGTCTCCTCCCTTTTGTCTTTACTAAATATTCTAAGGACATTCTGTGGTTTAATTCCTTGCTCTGTGTGGGAAACAGGAATGGTGAACAATTTTTTCCTCTAGTTGAGAAGTGAAAAATGGGATATTCCATCTGCTCCTGAGGGAGTTAAATGTAAAGATGCCCTTGAAATGGATTCAGCTCCAGGTCATGACATTCAGGTCTCCTCAGAAGCATTATGGCAATGGTTTGCTGTTGCTTTTTCCTAGGATTTTTTCCTCAACTTCCCAGTCTGGCCCAGGGATTTTAAGGAATTCCCCTCAATGTAGTAATCTAAACAATAGAATGTCAATAATTTTAGAAAGATCAAATATTTTGAGTGTTGCTTCAAATGCTCAGAAATTACTAGCAGATTTCTTCTAGGCCTCCTAGTGATCCACAAACTAATAAAAGTCCTCCATATTTTCCATTATTATTAATCTGCATGAGTGGTTCTTTGCAATGATCAGAATATATATGAGTGTAGAGATGGCTAAAGGGATGTGGTGGCTCAGTGGTTAAGACACTGAGCTTGTCAATCAAAAGGTTGGCAGTTCAGCGGTTCGAATCCCAGTGCCACTTAACAGGGTGAGCTCATGTGACTTGTCCCAGCTTCTGCCAACCTAGCAGTTCGAAAGCACGTAAAAAATGCAAGTAGAAAAATAGGGACCACC
>JANHZT010003445.1:55764-72612 GCA_032468215.1 Stegonotus admiraltiensis | reverse complement strand
CTTCCTTCCGTCCGTCCTTCCGTCCTTCCTTCCTTCCTTCCTTCCTTCCTCCCTCCCTCCCTCCCTCCCTCCCTCCCTCCCTCCCTCCCTCTGGCATACTGATCGGAGGAGGGGGTTATTTGTTTAAATAAATTAATGGACATGGTCTTGTTCCCTTCCTTCTTTCTGTTCTCTCTCCCACCTCATTTCTTCTGTTATTAGCTGGCAACCATGGAGCCATGCTTTGAAAAAAAAAACACAGATTGGAAAGGTCTTCAAGGGGAGTAAAAAAATCAAGAGGGTATCCCAAATCCATTGGAAACGGGTAGCTTACAAATTCAAACAAAGAAAGAAAACTCCATGATCAAAGCGCGGCAACCGTAACAACACAAAAAGGTGTAGAGTTTTGATCATAAAATCACAGCAACCATTTTGGTGTGTATCCCTCTACTGTAGCATGAAGCTGCTGTTTTACCCTTAATCTTCTTTTCAACAGACTTCTTTGGGATCTCCACCTGTAACATTTCTGTAAAAAGTTTTATTCATTTGTTAACTCCTTTCCCCCATTTTCTTTTGGGGACTTACTTGGTGAGAGGATCCTGGATCTCTACCCAATATTCTTATCTACAATGGACAACGTTTTTGCTCATTCATAATTAGCACCATTCACAAGAAGTGGGAAACTTGCTATGATCAGAATGCTGTGCTCGTTTTTGATGTATACATAAGCATTTCTCACATGAAAGAAAAACTTATATAAGTAATGAATCAGAGATGATAATATGCTACTTTGACAGGGTGCCTTAATCTGTGTATCCTCCCTTGTGTAAATGCAGCTAAAGTTTTGGTTAGTCTTTTATCTTACTGATGTCATATGTCGGACTTGGAAAATAATTAAGTCAATGTGATTAGGTACCTGGGGTAATTTGTAGTTAACAGAGAAAATGCTTGTGGCATCTAACAACTCTGCTAATAATAGGTTCCATCAATGGATAAATTTACCTTATGCATAATCAAAATTTTGGTCCTCATACGGTACTTTATTATAGCACTGTCCACAATCTGGTATCTTCCAGATAGAATGCTAATTTTACCAGAATTCTCAACCAATACTGCTATTGGGAATCAAAACATCTGGAAAATGCCATGTTGAGAAAGACTGTGGCAACTCTCCAACATGTCAAGAAGTTGTTCTCAAACATGACATTGTATCACAAGGGTTACAACTGGAATGCCATATATATATACAATGCAAAGATTTCAAACTCTCTCCGCCACTGAGTATACGCCTTTCCCAGCATGCCAGGTCAATAAGATGATGCAATGACTAAGAGTGTTAATGTCTGAAGTATATAATCTTTAATGTTTAGTTAGAAATCATTTTTTGGTTTCTAGTTACATTACACATTGCCAGAATGCAGTCTTACCACAGAAAAGAAGCATAGTTTTTAGAAAGTCATTTGATTTAGCTAAAGACCTATATTGTCCATTTTTGAAACAGGAGTTCTATCATCCATTGTTTTACTCCATTGTTTTACTATATCTGTTATCAAACACCACAGTCATTTTTTTCTTGAATGTCACTCTATCAACTTGTTTGAGGAGGCATCAGGATTAATTTTTTACTAAATTACTAAGAATGGACATAATTAACAGGGTATATATTTTCTACTAAATGCTAGCAACTGGGGATATATTGCAGATATGCACAAGGAAAACCATGACCTTTGAGGATTTATGGTGTAATTGATTTTTTTTTTGAGAATTTTAATTTGTGAAAATTCAATAATAATGTCACAGGATCCCTTTCCAAGTATTGCAGGGTTCCTGGTGCTTTACTAAAAACCATAAATCCAGTGTTTCCCTCTTAAGATAAGAGTAGAAGGAGCAACGGCAAAAAGTGGGAAAATTGTAAATAATATGCAACAATTTGTGCTTGGGATACATCATTAAGCTGATCTGAGCCTTTTGCAGATTTGAGTCCCAAAGATGAAAGCAAGATGTGACCAGCAGTGACATGGACAACATGCATCTACTAGGGGCAGAGATTTCATGGGTTCCTACAATGTGTGTGTGTAAGAGTTGGTGTGTGTGTGTATTTGTGTGTGTGTATATTTTTGTGTATGTGTATTAAAAGTCAGGATAGCAGCCACACAATTAAAGCCCCATTTCCTTTTTACATGTATTGCATCTGCAATGACCAACAAAGGGGTTGATGATCAAGTACAGTAGTCACAATAAATATCTTGATTTTTTAAAATCAAATTTTGTCTTATGGATGCCCCTGGAAGGATGGGAGAACACTTGCAAGCGTTTTCCCTTTTACTGGAAGGTTTTTAAAATGGGAATGGAGAGAGGGAAGTTGTTGCAAGGCAAACTGCTTCCACTTCCAATGTAAACACCCCACATGATTTCAAAGTGGGTTACATATGCCAAGAAAATTTATACGCAAAATGGGTGAATTTCTGCTGTAGAATTTCAGATTCGGGGGATTTGGAGAGGGCTTAATATTTGCCTTCTGTTCTCTTTTCTTTGCACTGTTTTGGTTGAAAAAGAACATCACAAAGCTGAAAAATAGCCATTTTGCCACTGAATTTTCACAGAATGTTCTCAGAATGTTGGGGAAATATAAGTCATGTAACTCTGTGGTCTGCCCACCATCTTAAAAACAAAGGTGCATAAAAGTGTTTTGCCTGAAAGTTTGCAGAACGTGGAGACAGCACTAAGGGAGATGTAGTTCATAAGTGATTCTTCCTTTCTAATAATCCCAGAAGGAGTAAGTACGAAACAAAATTGTCTATGAGCAATGGTGGGTCCTAGTAGAGAACTGACCAAATAGTGAAGGTACTTAGCTACAGTCGCCCATTCCACAAAGACTTATTTTTAGTACATAAATAAAATAGGGACATGTTTACCTGATTTCAGGTGTTGGTATTCCTACTACAATGCAGTCCAACTGCACTTTGGTTCCTTCAGAGACTTCTCTGCTTTTCAGTTTCTGAGTAAAATGTGGTGGTTGACCTATTGGCTCCTCAGAATAAAAAGGTGCAACTGATGTCTCTGTGCTTAATTCTGGATTTTCTAATGTATGGACCACTTCCACATCTACCTGTTGAGGATAAGCTGGGTTTTCCAGTGAAGGCTGGATTTGATCTGATTCTTGAGATATTGGAACACAAGGCCTTTCCCTGTTTTCAGATAAATTGTCTTGGTTGCCCTTGTGTTTAGATTCAAGTTTACTCCTGTAGTTTTTGCATGTCCTGGGCCTGATTCGTTTTGAACTGTGTGCTTTGAAAAGAGAAGAAAGCTCCTCAATAAAATCGGCAGCCTTGTTGAGCAACTCTTTTTTTGATTCTGTCTCTGATCCAAATGGTTGCTGCTTCTTTGGATGGTTGCCTGAAGTTGGTGAAGCTGTAGATTGGCGCTGCTTCTTCTTTGAAATAAGATTTTCAGAGTTTTTCAACTCGGAGGGTAAGAACACGTGGATCTGCTGCTCTTCTTCTTGGCTGTTCTCAGGTGGCTCTTGATTGATAGCTTGTCTGGCCAAATTCACGCTCTCATCTAGCTCTTCTTGGCTCAAAAAGGCAGAAAGATCTGGAAGTTCATCCTGGCCAGTTACCTCATCAGAAGCCCTGGAGGTACACCCAGAATGGACAGAATGCAGAGAAGATTCTGATCTACTCCTTTCACTATTACCTTGATGGCTGTTTTCAGCTAAATAGCTCTCTCTCAGAAGTTGAGTTATTGACGTTGAAGATTCAGAAGTATTGTCTTGCATGCTGTTAACAAAGAGTACAAATAGGACTATAATCTCATAAAATACATATTTTTCTAATACTAAGTAAAAGAAATGGACAGAGGTGTTTTTACTATAGCTTTCCCCAACCAACAACTTTTATCAACACCCACCCCCCTTCAAGAATTAAGTTATATCCAACAAACTGGAGCTATCAGGCTAAGGAAACTGTTCTACTGAAATTGATCAAGATATATTGTATATAATTCCTCTTTTGCTCCAGATATAATTGTGATCTGATAAGGCTAGCATCTCTATTATTTGGAAGTACTCTAACTTTCTTAAAGGCTTAAAGTAAATTTTGCTGCACAAAGTGGTATTCTCAACCATTCTCTATTAGAATTTGTCCCATTTACTCATTCATTTACCTTATCCATCCTTCATCTATCTAGTCCTGTATTGTTTGCTTGGAGTTACTATACCTCAGAAAGAGGCATTTATTTGCCCTACATCTGATATTCTTTTAAACTGAGAGCTGGGCTTGATTTACTCTATGTATAATAATACTATTATGCCCTCCCAAATTAAGATTCTGTAGTAACCATATGACTATTCCTAGCAGCAAGTGGTCATACTTGAATGCATATATGTCATGCAAATATCATTTTATAAACAGATACTCATAATAAAAAAAATGTAGCTTGAATTCAGTATTTTGCCATGCCCTGATGACAGTTTGAGGGGGATGAAAAATTCTAGCAAAATTACCCAGGAATTGATTTGTTGATCATCCCTGCTTTTATAAGAAGATCAGAAATCCCTGAACATTAGAATGTCTGAAGAAATTTTCTCGTTGGAATTGTGCCCTATCATCTGTTTCATTGCTTTCTATGTGAGTAGTTCATTTTACAGTATATTTTGGCTCTCACTGTATCTCAAAATTGTATATATTTGAGATAGAAGTTGAGATAGAAAATGTCAGGAAGACCTGGTTTTGAATAAATATGGACCAGTCAAGACTGGATGAATCTTGGGGAATAACACACCATTTTAGCACTGAGTCTTATTTCCAAAATTGAAATGAGATAATATCTTATGCTACTTAATGGATCCTAGAGACACTGTGAAGCACACACAGCTCAGTTCACTCCTACTCATCAGCACAGGCTGTTCCTGGTGACCTCTTCACCATATCTAATCTTAGGGTGAACAGTGGATGACTCCACACTCCACACTGACATTTAAGGACACTGCTTAACTTAGTCACAAAGTCAGTTAAATTACTGTAGTTACTGATTTTGGGCAAACAGATATACCTCTATTTAAGACAGAGTTGGGACCAGGTGTCACTTGAGTTTTTGCCATAATTTGCAGCTGGAGATGTAACTATTATATGTAACTTAAATAGTTAAATTGTCTTAAATAGTTAATTTTCTGCATTTTAAAAAATATTTACTTTGTTGCTCTCATGACCATGTTCTTTGGTGAAACTGATGTAGCATAGCCAAAATATGTGCACAGAGGCCCAAATGTATACAGAACAGAGACTACGATGCTTTCAAGGGTGTCTATGGGGAGGGGTGAAAAAAGGTAAGATGGTAGACCTAACTCATATGATTAGAAACACATGTAAAAAAGGACAGGAGTTTGATCACATGATGGTAGCCACCATCTTGCCTTTTTTGACCCTTTCTCTGATGCTACTCCTTGATGTTTTCCCAAAAATCCACCATTAAAATGTCACTGCCAATTTCCTGTCAAAATCTGGAAATTTTCCTAAAGCATTCTGCCATTTCTTCAAGCAAAATCATGTCCACAATTATCAGAACCTGACCTCATTTACTAGACACTTTCGGCCTGGGATGATGAAGCCAATTATTTTTATGGAAAGCAAGAAACAGTTTAGACACATGGGATATAAAAAAAACAAGAAGTTTCCCTCAGGTGAAACTAGAAATGAATGCCAGGATACCAATAAGCATGGTGATCAGAGGTGGTATTCAGCTGGTTTGGACCAGTTCAAGTGAATCGGTAGTGGAAATTGCGGGTGGGCCCCCCCCCCGCCCCCCATGCTGTTCTATTTAGGCACATTTTTGAGGCTGGGCACATGCACGGAAGGTAAAGCACACGCACGGAAGCTGGGGAGGAGGCGCGCATGCTCATATTTTCGGTGCTGAGTGAACCAGTATGTAAATTATCTGAATCCCACTTCTGATGGTGATGGCCTCTTTTTCAGAAGCATGTTTTTCAATTTCTCAGTCTATGCTCCAGCCCTGCAACTCTCTTGTGGTCATATCTGTAACTTGTCTCTCCTTGCTTAGCTTGCAAACCTAGTCCAGGTCATTGGCCAGGTGCTACATCAGCCAAGCTTGGAAAATGGGGAAAAAGGGTCACAAGTGTGATGGGCAAAATTTTCATAAGTAACAGCAAGCACACCTGACCTGATATTTGTTTAAAAAGCAAACAATCAAAGTTAGGATTCACCTAAGAGAGGTGAAGATCTGCTCTGTTTTAATGGTGAAAGTTCAAACCAAATCAAATAATTCATTACATGATCCATGGTAATTAAGGCTTATTGAATAAACTTACAGAATAGAGTTATAAAATAGAGCATAAAAAATAAAATGAGGCATACAGGATGAAAAATATATTGTACAGTCATGCTTGCCCTATCTTGTTATCAGCAACATTCAAGCTACGAAAATAAAGTTTGCAAGAGTCACCTTGTGGTCATCATGCATTAATAAAAACTGAACATAAAAATGAAAGTGAGGTTAGACGAGGCATTAGTAGCTCTTTACATACAGTATATCTTGATAGAGGTTACAGTGCTGCAGAATATAGTTCGTTTTTCAACATTACTACAGGTAGTCTTAACTTACAAATACAATTGAGACCAGAATTTCTGTTGCTAACCAAGGTGATTGTTAAGTGATTTGTGCCCAATTTTACAACCTTTTTTTGCCACAGTCAAACAAATCACTGCAGTTATTAAGTGAATCGTATAGTCGTTAAATGAAAGCTTTCACCAGTGACTTTGCTTTTTGGAAGCTGACTGGGAAGGTTCCAAAAGGTAATCACATGACCCTGGGATGCTGTAACCATTGTAAATATATGCCAAGTGATCAAATTCTGATCACATGACTATAGGAATGCTGCAATGGTTGCTTCAATGGCTGTGTGAAGACTGGTTGGCAAGTGACCAAATTTTGAATACCTGACCATTTGGATACTGTGATGGTTTTAAGAGTGAGGACTGGTTGTAGGGCATATTTTTCAGTGCTTTGGTAGCTTTGAACAGTTGCTAAACAAATGGTTATAAGTTAAGGATTACCTGTAACTTTACAAGAGCAGAGCCTTAATATACAAGGAATTTTCCACAATTTTACAAAATAATGTGGCTGTCAACATTTATTGTTCTAAGTTGATCTAGGTCTGTGCACTCCTATAGTCCAATTGTACCCTTGATGAGTGTTTATTGTATTCTGCAAGCGCCACCATTTCCTGATGATGTCCCATGGGCTTTGGAAAAAAACAGTCTCTCTATAAATTTGGAGTTTATAAGACAAATTATTAGCTGTGCCAGCTCTTAAGATTGGAAATGAATCTTTGATCAGTATTTAAACCCACAGTGCAGTGAAAATTAAGAATGAATGCAGGAATGATCACTGGAGATGGTCAAAAAAGTCAAAGTGGCATTTTACATGGGCAGGGCTTTGATCAGGTGGTCCTGGGTGCCAGCTTGACTTTTTATGATCCTCTACAGATGTTTATGAAGATTCTCAGTCATCCAAGTCATGGTTGTCCCAAAGGTGGTTTTTGAAGAGGCAACTGGACTTTCTGATTTTTCTTTGAAGACGTTTTGCTTCTCAAAAGAAGCATCTTGGATGAGAAGCATCCAAAGAATTGCATTCAAAAAGAATGCAAATGACCAGCTGTCTGAAAGGAGTACAAATCCTTTCATTCCCCATCATCCAGTCTGAGCTGATAAGCTTCTTGGATGAGAAGTGAAACCTCTTCAAAGAAAAACCAGAAAGTCCAGTTGCCTCTTGAAAAAGCACCTTTGGGATCCTCTACAGACATCCTGAATGTTAATTTCACACAGAAAATTTTAAAAAGTAAGTACATGAACTAAATCTGTTTTTCTTCTAAGCTACTGATATTATTCATCTATATTTTTTTTGTAAAAGCTAATAGACCTTATGCAATAAACTTTGATAACTCTATGTATGTATACACATCATTTTCCCCAGGTTGCATTCTCCTCCAGTCTAATCCTTCTTAAAATTTTGTGAGGGTGGTTGGACAATGAAATAATTGGCCCAAACACATCCAAAGACTTTAAAAAAACAAACAAAAAATTCAACACCAGTCTAGGACAAATAATACTAGGATTGTTCACCATTTTAAAAAACTAGTTAATTAACCATCATCCATTCTAATAATGAAACCGATAATTATGAATACATTTGGGCCTTCTAGAATTTAAACAGTAACACTTTGGAAAATGTAAAAAGTATAAATGAATTTACAAAGTGATGATTCGCATTTGATATAACTTTAATCAGGGCTTAATCACTAGAATGAAATTGATCCTTCACATTAAATAGATGTATCCAATACTGAGTAAAATTTGATTACATACAGTAGAAAAGAGAATAATAATAATTACAATTACCTTTGAGTAATAAATAAAAATCAACCATTCTCACTAATCAAAGCTTGGGTTATTAAAATGAAAGTTTGACTAGTCAGATAAATGTAAATATCTCAAGAACTTTTAAATCATTCAATCATAAGGGCTTCCATAACTGCAAACCTCCCAAGGACTTTTCTATAGAGCCAGCCCATTATTACAAATCCTTTTCATCCGTTTCTCTACAGCCCTTATTTGACTTGACCTCGCCTGTGAACTGTGGATGTACATTTAGAAAAACTCTCCTTCAAGTTGACCAGCAAGCATGGCTGGCTGGGGAATTCTTGGAGTTGAAGTCCACACATCTTAATGTGTGCTAAAGTTGACAAACACTGAGCTTATGTCTCCATCCTCCCCTTGGTGCATGAGCATTTGTGATGGAAAACAGAAGAGTAGGACACCATGAACATAAAAGCCAGTTCTCTCCTCTATTTAGGATGCCTGGTGGGCAAACATTCTGCAGTCATCTTGGCTTAGCACCTGCAGGGAGGAAAAGCCCAGGAGCCAGGGAACATCGCGAGGGGAATTCCTAGGAGGGGGAACCCCAACCAAGCTCTGTGCATCAGAGCTGGCAGTGAGCCAGATTGTCAGCTGAACTATTCTACCATGATCTGTCTGGGATCGTGGATCATACCATCAATCTGAATCAAAGTCAATGCCTACATTTGAGAAGTACAGCTATAAAGGGTGATGTTTTAGCTATTCTTTTCACTACTAAAGCATATCTAGAAACTGGGGTGCTTTCATGTGATACATTCCTTTAACAGAAAATTATGTTATTTTTGTATATTGAAAAGAATTTTGTTTATTCTAATACTGAATCTATCAGTTTTATAGGACCATTCAGGGGCATCATATACCACATTATCAAATATTTCTTTGCTATTTTCAAATGATGCTGAAAGCAATGTTTTGTTGTGTTTTGTTGTGTAGTTAAAAAATAATTGATTAAAATGTGACTCTTTTGGTTGTGGCATGGAGGCTGTATTGAAACACCAGAATCAGTGCAGGGTAACAGTGGTACAATCGTAGAAAGATTCCTAATATCAACTATAATCTGAAGACACAGTTCTCTGGTAAAGACCCAAATGCTAGTAAAGGTGGAAAGAAAGAAATAAAGAAGACCATCAGAAAGGTGATTGACTCTATTACAGTGGCAGTGAGTGCTCCATTGGAAGACGAAGTCAAAGAAACATTGTTATGGAGGAAATTTATCAAAGTGGTAGTTTGAAGTCAAAAATAATTTGACACTGCATAATAAATCATTTCTAGTCAAAAGGAGGAGTCTGAGATTGCCAACAGGTAGAATGCTATTTTAATTATGTTCACTTGTGGGCTTCATAGAAGTATTTATTTAGCAACTATGGAAGGAGAAATTTGAATTAGAAAATCCACAAGGTTCATCTAATTCTCTTGTTGGGATAATCCCACAAGGATGTTATATCCTTAATTGATTACACTCATTGAGAATCTGTCAAAATTTCAAAATTTGCAACAATAGATTTCTAATTTAAAGAGTCACCTTGTAGGGGAGATGGGCCGCATATATTTTAATAACTAAATTACTAAATAAATAAAATTTTAATTGGAAGTATTTTTAGGTAGGAGAGCCAAGCTAGTGTCTCAGAATAATTTTTGGCCTGTGTTATGTTTTCTTTTACTGTACTTCTAGGCCAGCCATAACAGTTGGAAGGTAGGCATGGGGACTGTGCTTTCCCAAATTTGCATGAAATTTAGTTCACGCAAAATACTAAGGAGTGCTTGCCAATACCTCACATGAGTGGAAGAATATACTGAGAATTGCTGTGGAATATTCTTCTGACTGCCTTTGCCAAGTCAATGACCTTCAGCCGTAGATGGGCTATAGTTCTTATCTCCCATAGTGGAGTAATGAGACTGCAATCAAAGGCATCTGGAAGATGCTAGGTGGAAAGGTTACAGGGCTTTGTTTGAAGCCATGCTTTTATTTAAAGGATTTTAGTGAGATGCGCTTCAATATAAATTTTCTGGCTGAAGTTACCAGTGGAATGAGCAACACTGTCCTTTCAAAGTAAGGCATTATTAGCTGGTATCGGTATCACCTTCTACTTGTGATGGATTTGCTAATCATCCCAAACCAAGTCTCTCACTGAGAGCAAAATGTTTCTGGCTCATTTGTGAACAATTAGAACTCCTAAATCTCTTTATCCAGAATTACACTCCAGGCATTAATCCTTTTCTAATAGTATATATTTGATTTTAGGCAATATTTTGTTGACTCTTTAGTCATTCTACTTAACAGCACTCTGATCCTCTAAATAATCACTCTGATGTTTCAAGATACAGGTACATCATCCAGTTGATTTTTCAGAGAATAACCCAAGCTCTGCCTAGACCTAGACCAATTAATAACTGAATGCTAATATTTTATGCAATTCTTAACCAATTACATTTTTATAAATAAAGGATGAGCAACAAACATGCAAGTTAAGCCATTCAATTCCTCCTGTTTACTATAAAAGAAAGAGCTCTTCTTAATTCTCCTCCATCAATCAAATATTCTTAGCCAGGGGTCCCCAAACTTGGCAGCTTTAAGACTGGTGGACTTCAATTCCCAGAATTCTCCAGCCAGCTGTGCTTTTAAGACTGCTTAATTATTATGGGTGCTCAATTTGAGTGGATAACAAAAAGAGAAACAAGAGCCTAAACTGAACTTCAAAGATTATAAATGCTTTATTTGTATTAAAGGCTTATTCATCCTTGAAATAAAGCATTTTTCTCAGCACAAGGTCTTCAAGATATGCTGCCCTTTTTAGCTAGGAATTTTGGGAGTTATAATCCCAATTTATAAAAGGCAGGTTAAAGAATATCCTAAAATTGTAGGAGAAGGAGCGGCAGAACCTGGGGTAGAAGTTAAAGGAGGGATCTTCATAGCATTTCTAGATAGCCACAAGTGGACTAAATCCCACCATTGGTGGGTTGCCCCTGGTTCGGACCGGTTCTATAGAACTGGTAGTAAAACTGGCGGGAGGCTCCACCCACTGACCCCAACGTCATCAGGAAGATTCTGTGCATGTGAGCAAAGTGAGTGCGCGCGCAGCCCCATTGTGAACTGGTAGTAAAGGGAAGTAGAACCCACCCCTAAGTCACACCCCTCTTGAATTCTGTGGGTCCTTATCTAACTCTTAGCAGGTGCTAATCATTAGTTGATATTATTGCTGTGCATAGACATGAATAGCAGTAAATCAATTTAATTGTACCTTCATATGTGGACCTGATCTTCCATGCCTGACAAAAATAACAGATAACAGGTAATTTCTCCATTCAAATCTATACTCCATTCAAATCGATAGATAAATCTGGATACTGTAGATAGATAAATCTAGGTAGCCATATTTTGAATTTCTAGATATGGCTACCTATCCTTTGTTACTTGCTTTGGAGAATACAAAATGAAGCATGTTTGGCATATATTGACTTAAAATGGGGTCTCACTGTTTAAGGGCAGATCTCCAGCTTTTAAGTAAAGCCACATGATTTCCCAACTCTTTTTATTTAACTTTGAACATTATCTCAAAGTATTTCTACCTTGTTAATATAAACATACAGTGTCTAGTTTTCTCTCCTCTTCTTTTCCCCATAACCACAATCTTGTTCTTGCCAATAGAAGCACAATTTTGTAAAATGGATAGTAAAGCAAAATTTGTTTCTCCACAGTAACAGTTTTAGATCACACATTATTGATTAGCGCACTATATGTAACTGCAGATTCTGTGGTTGATCCATTACAAGTAGTCCTTGTTTAACAACTGCCTTGTTTAGTGATCATTCAGGTGTTTTGCAACTGGAAGGCTTTTACAGTGATTGAAGCACCCTACAATCCCATAACCACCATTTGCAAACTTCATACCCAGCTTCCAAGAAGCAAATTCAATAAAGAAGCCAGCAGTAAAGTCATAAGTTGTGGTCATGTGATATCCTGCTTAATGACTGCAGTAGACAAGAGATAGCATGTCTGTCATGATCACTTGATATCTCACTTGACAATTGCATTGCTTAATTGCATTGCATTGCTCTACCAATAAAACTATTGTAATATGGATTTTGGCATGTTGAAAATAATTTGACATGGAATCCATTTTAGTTGCCTAGATGTTTGGTGTCAATCTCTTTCTTAGATATAATCACTAAATAATCTGCATATTAAATTATAATGCATTGGCTTGATATGATTTATTCTTAATTCTTACTGAATCCCTATTTATTTCCAAACTACTTGTGATTTTAAAAAATTCACTGACCTAGTATTAAGGACAGGCTTAATACTCCCTTTAATAGAACAGAAGAAGTAATTCTACTAGTACAAAATTGCAATTTTAGTTGTAGTTTCAACAGACCTTATCAAAGTATTGCATACTAGTGGTTTAAATCCTTTCTATCTACATGCTTTCATTATTATTTATGTTGATCAACTGAGTAAAATATACTAATTGAGTCTTTCTACAATTTTGAAAGCATTGTTTGTTAGGTGATACTCTAAAATTATCAGATATTTTTCCTCTTCGGTTAAGTACAAAAGAAGATTTCAATATTTTTCAGAATACTGCTGTAATTATAAAAGATCTCTTATTGTTCTTATTTTAAAAAATATTCATGTGCTATACAGATTTGGAAATGTGTCTATCTCTAAAAAAACTCACAAAACTTACTGGCATTGCAGTAAGATACTACACAGCAACAATAAAAACACAGTATAAGAAGGCACATGTATTTTCTAGTCTGCATAATGAACATTACAGTTCCTATCTTTAAAAATGGCTGCAAACAATTTAGGTATGAGATGCCGATGGCCCTCAATGATTCATTATATGATAATTCACAGTTAATGTATGCCCTGCTTTGAGCTATAGTTGAGACAATATGAAAGTATTGAATATTGAGGTATTTCATGAGAAGAGTACTCCACTCCTCTGCTCACAACAGAATACATTATGCTACCAGGCTTGAAATTTTGGGCTTGGACAACTTAGAACCAGTGGTGAGATTGAAATAATTCAACAACCGGTTCTCTGCCCTAATGGTTTCTTCCAACAACCAGTTCACCAAACTGTTCAGAAAGTTAACAACCGATTCTCCCGAAGTGTTGCGAACTGGCTGAATCCCACCACTGCTTAGAACTAGGCTGCCTACGGTCTGACCTAAGTGTAGAACACAAAATTGTCTGCTACAATGTCCTACCTGTCAATGACTACTTCAGCTTCAACCGCAATAATACACGAGCACACAACAGATACAAATTCAAGGTAAACCGCTCCAAACTCGATTGCAGAAAATACAACTTCAGCAACAGAGTGGTCAATGCTTGGAATGCGCTACCCGACTCTGTTGTTGCATCCCCAAACTCCCCAAACTTTAACCTTAGACTTTCTACTGTTGACCTCACCCCATTCCTAAAGGTCTGTAAGGAGTGTGCATAAGCGCATCAATGTGCCTACCGTCCCTGTCCTACCGTCCCTATTTATTTGTATCCATTTCCTGTGTTCATATTCATGTTTATACTTATACCTGTTATCTCGTACATGTTTGACAAAATAAATAAAATAAAAATAAAATAAATAAATAAAGTTCTCAACTGGGACAGGATCAGAGGTGAATAAGCACAGAAAGAAAGACAGACATGTTGAAGCACAATTTCCCAGTTCTTGTCCCAGCAGAAAAGTATGTTGACCATAGTCACTCTCGATAGTGTTATGGGCAGCATGTAAATTTAATAAATAAATAAAATAAATGTTGGCATGACATTTGCTGTGTTGTTGGCCAAGATCTATTCTGCCCCCAACAGTGAGGCTGGTAAGTGGTGCCATCCTTTCAGTTTTAAGATGGCTCACGCTAGAAGAAGTCAGTCGATTCTTAAGTTTCATTTTATTTCATACCATCCCTCGCCTGCTGTCAAGAAAACACCCATCATTCTAATGTAGGGTGGGTCAGGGATGTGTGAGTGCAGGTGGGTCCTTGGGACGGTGGGTTTAGACACCCATCAACTTGTCTAACAGGTCACAGGTATAGGGGTGCTTCCTGCCTGCGATCTGTTAGTTGTACTGTTTCTGAGTCCTGGCCCAATGGTCTTTTGAAAAACTCATTGTTGACAAAAAGGTGAGCTGAAAGTTCAGTGGCATAAAAGGATGAAGAGGAAAGCAGGAAGAAAAGCGGTACAGAGCTCCCTTCTAATTCATCCTGCACCCTCCTCTAAGCCTGTGATATGCCCACGGGAGTGGGAGGAACAGAAGAGGAACAGGGCAAAATAGGAGAGAATAATGAGATAATGAGCAAACTCCATCCTCAGCTAGTGCTACAAGGGAGCAGTGAATGCGGCTGTGGCTGATAGCACCTGGAAGTACTTCTTGGAGCAGGTAAAATGCTGCCTGTCCCAACCAAAGAATAAAACTGTAGCTACTGTAGGTAAAACTCCTTGTGGTTAGAAGAATTAGAAAGCCTCTAATATACTCATTGGCTGACATAGCTGACAGAAGTTGTCTCTCTTTCCCATTTTAAATTGACTACTTGCACAGCCTGGGACTAGCACTTTCTTAAGAGAAGATTAGTCATATTTTTAAAAACAAAAGTCCAGCAGTTCTTCAAAGAAGCATCTAGAACCTGTGTAAAGCTTGAGAAAACAGTTTGGATTAGACTGATCTTGCATTATGTGGATAAATGAATGCACGTGTCTTGTCCCCCCTTCAGCTGAAGCCGAAATGCTTACTGAGCAAGTAGACTTTATCCTAAAGCAAAGCCAGACGGATCCCAGCTCTGACCTGTTCAGCAACTACACCATTAGTAAAGGATGCTATGACAGAAATTGTATCAGGAGGAGACAGAAAATATCACGACTGAAACAACTAAAGATTTTTTTAAAGCACTTTGCTCTGGCATAGGAAAGAGATGAGGAGAATGTGGGGGAGGATGGGAGGATGTGCCCTAAGTTTTGGAAGGAAGAATAAGAGAGAAAGAATCAAGTTCTACGTCCAATTCTCCAAAGGCATGATGACTAACTATAGGAATGGAACAGAATAGCATTCTGCACATGGTGAGTCTTGCTATTTTTTTCCAGCTGGCATGCATGTAAAGAGTTAAGTTTCAGACTTCACTGGTTTCTAGAACAAATTTGGAGATTGGGCACTGAACGTTTCTACTTAACATTAAAAATGGAAGCTCTATCAATGACTAAGATATGTTATGGATCTGTATATTGAAATATATGTAAAGCTGGCCTTGTGGTTCAAAACAAATAAATTGGGTTCTGGGTTTGCCATTAGAAGAGGCTGACATATATTAAAATCACAAGTGTGGAAAAAGTGACTTTGACACGATAGATAAATGTTTTTATTTTCAAGAAATTAAAGAAAATGAGTTAATGTGCTGCTGAATGTACAAGAATGTCCACAGGAATTTAGTAAAAACAAACTCAAGATGGTGGCTGCAATGGTGCAATTGAAGTTCTGCCAGTTTTTAAAGGGTGCAGTGCTGTTTGTTATCTTGACCATTTCTAACCATACCCTATGGATACTCCTATAAAGATCTGCTCTAGAAGTCAGGTATGGAACTAAGCCCATATTATCCAGATCAAATAATACCATCAATTCTAAAAAAAACCTTGCAGCTTCTGGGTTTGAAATCAGTTTCTCACTGACCTCAGATGTCAGCCATGGAGTATTCCATTGCAGCTGCATTTCTTAGAAGCTTCAGGAAGTTCTGTACAGTTGGATCTACTACATCCAGTGCAGGCAGTTTCTGTCTCATATTTTGCATTATTAAACTGTCTGCTACATGCTGTTCTGTTGTAACCATGCACGTAGCAGCACATATCAGGTAGGATTAATAGTGGAACAGATATAAGGGCACAATATCAAGCAATATATAATATAAGTCTGGTGGCCTTTCTGTCTTAGGTGTTGATAAGGACATTCTTAAATAAAAAAGAAGCCTTGGCTAGAAATTAGAAGATATCAAAAATGCTAGAGTAATTGAAAAAAATATTGGACTTTCCTTCATAGCCCAGCTGCAGTTTTGAATATATTCTAAGCACAGAAAATTTCTGTTCGAGGTTTTTTACAATAAAAGAAATAATTTATTGATTTAACATAATTATTTGGGAATAGATTATTTCTAGAATTTCAGTTGTTCTCCAAACTGAAGCAAAAGGTGACTTCTGTTTGTACTAATTTTGGGATTACTGGTATTGAATCATTAACCACTTTGATATGTTGAATAATTACTTGAAGTACTGTGCTTCATAATATAATCACAAATCGATAAATAGTTTAGAATATACTATCTCTGGCTTAAATGTCTCAAAATATTGATAGTCTAGTTGGTGGGAGGCATTAAGAACATAATCTTTTCTGTTTGGATATTCACAAGTAGTAGTAGTAGTAGTAGTAGTAATAATAATAATAATAAT
>JANHZT010003445.1:6097-20893 GCA_032468215.1 Stegonotus admiraltiensis | reverse complement strand
AAGTCCTCCTCTAGGGCAGTGTTAGAGGTAGTAACAAAGATGGATAGACTGTTGGACAGTTTTTAGAGACATCTAGAGAAATTGTCAGTTCATTTATTCTCTGCTCCTATACAAAAGAGTCAAGCCCCATAGCAGCTGGGGACTCTACATGTTTTATTCTCTACATTATGGAATTGAGACTATTTGCGCCAGAAAGTAAATCTCCCTTTGTCTGGAATAGCTGTTTTGAATGCAAAGGGGGAAAAATGCATCTTGAGCCTGTATCAAATACCCACCATGGCCACCCCCCACCCCCACCCCAGGCCTTCAGAGGTCAAACAGAACCCTGATGCGGCCTTCAATGAAATCTAGTTTGACACCCCTGTTCTAGTTTCTTCTCTAACCTGAACAAACTTTGGCTGTTCAAATTGGGGTATTGTAGGAGTAGGAAATTTTAATTTACAGTAGCTTCAGAACTGGAAATTTGTCATACCTCTTATTTATATATTGAGAAATCATGTTCTGCACTTGCTCTTTTTGAGCATTTAATTATACTTTTACAATTTTCTTAAAGTATTTTTAACTTTTCTGTGTTTTTTAAATGCTATTCATTTAATATTTTCTTATTTTCTCGAAGGAACATTAAAAGCTTATCAGATATTCAAATTGTACAAGTGGCCTGTGGCTACTGCCATTCCCTTGCACTTTCTAAAGGTAAACCATGCTCTTAGCTGCATTTATATCTGTCTGTTTAATTTCAAAATAGTTTCACTGCCACTAAGATCATAGAAAAGTTTTTTGTATAATAAGATCTGATCATTTGCTAGGGAAGGGTTTCTCGACCTCAGCAACTTTAACTTTAATGGGAATTCTGGGAGTTGGAGTCCATACAGCTTAAGGTTGCTGGGGCTGAGAAATACTGTGTTAGGGAAAAGAAATATATTAAAGGGCATTTATTTACTATGCTCAAGTAGACTTACTGTCTTTCATGCCTCTTTTCCCCCCTAAAGTATCACTTCCAGTCCATATATTATTGGCCAGTTTAATATTCCATACTTCAGATTTAAAAATAAGTTCTTTGAACTATGATCTGTTAGAGAAGGGGCTTATGGAAGTGGCCCAATCTATTTTGATTTCAGTCTTCTTTTTTATATAATTTTGAATGGGCTTCTCTTTCTACTGAATCCTCTCTGTTTTGTTTGAATTTTGCCCTGAAAGAAATAATCTGATTCTTTAACTTGAATCTTACAGTGATTTTTAATTACTGTTTATCTTCCTTTCTTTTCAACAGGAAGTGAAGTTTTTTCCTGGGGTCAGAACAAGTATGGACAATTAGGATTAGGTTATGAATATAAAAAACAAACATCTCCACAAGTAATCAAATCTTTATTAGGCATCCCTTTTGCCCAAATAACAGCAGGTGGTGCCCATAGCTTTGTACTTACTCTTTCTGGAGCAGTCTTTGGATGGGGCCGGAACAAATTTGGACAACTTGGTCTTAATGATGAAAATGGTAAGTTCTAAAATGCAGATTTTAAAATGAACTTTTATGATAAAAATGATTCTGTTTGCTCAATGCTCAAATTGTTTGTGTTTTAGGCTGGAACTCTCTGAATTGCAAAACCTTGCTGAAATTGGTTGTGGCTCTTATTAAACTACATGACTTGGCAATGCTCTGCATTCCTTAATTGTTAGAACAATAGCACTTTCAAAACAATGGATGAATTGTGTTAAATATCATTCTGAATTGTTGCCTCCTGATGCCCTGCACTGTTGCTTGATGGCAATACATTCTGTGAAATTATGAACTTTTAAGTTGTGTCAAAAGTTCCTACAGGAGGCAGTGATCTGTCAAATGAGATCATTTCTGTATTTTTGTGCATGTGTAATTTGCCACAATTTATAATTTACCAAATTATTACAATTTTTAGATAGATACGTCCCCAATCTTCTGAAGTCACTAAGATCCCAAAAAATTGTTTATATCTCCTGTGGAGAAGATCATACTGCAGCTCTTACAAAGGTGTGTTCAATCTGTCTTTGATTTCAGATTTGACTGATGTAAAAGACTTAATAGTTCTTGGTGGCCTTATCCCATATGCATTGATAATGTAGCCAGAAATACAATGTTTGCCCCGTATAATCTATTAAACCTATTTCTGGTACTCTGATGCTAGAAAATTGTTACCTTTTAATTACCATGGGAATTATGCTTAAGGCACTGTGCTACAAGAGTTCTGCATTTTCTAATTTCATAGCCAGGGCAGAGGATAGAGTCATGAGCACCCCTTCTTTCTCTCCTTCCTCCACATTTCAACCCTGATCATAGCATCAGTTCATATACTAAAGTTGTAGTACTCTTTTTGAACTACACACACACACACATATAATAAACTCACCAACTTGGGCAATGTACATAAATTTCCAGAATCTTTCCAAGGTATAATTTAAAATCTAGACAATAATTTGACTGTTTATTATTAGTTTAACTTGCTGCAATGCAGAATTTGAAAATTATGCAAGTTCTGAAAAATAACTTCACATTTATAATCTTTGCAGTGTCCCTCAGTCATGGGATTGCCATTACAATCAGTATGTGTTGTCCTTTTCTTGACCTATTTTTTCTTTGTTTTGCCTCCCCTTGCAAAGCAGAGAGATTGGAGAAGAGGGTTTGCAAGAGAGCAAGCTGCTAGCTTTTTTGCCCATTGAAAGCAATGTGATTGCACCAGCAGCAGGCTGGGAACCACAGGTATCCAATCCAAACCGCTTATAGTACCCTCTTGAAATCTCCTCTCAGTCCCTTCACTCTGCATAGGAGTCTGGGAGAGAGAGAGAAAAGCAAGCGGTTTCTGTAGGCAATCTTTCCTTTGCCTGACTATTCCCCTGTCCCACCTTGCAGAGCAGAGAGTATGGAGAGGGATTTCCAAAGAGCAAGTAGTTTGCACTTCTATACATTGAGAAGAAATCAATTGCATAGGCATCAGGAAAGGGGCAAGCAAAAGAGAGACTGCATACATAAATTGCTTGCTTTTTTCCTCCCCTACCCCATGCGGAGCGGAGAGATTAGAGAGGAAAAGATTTCTTTAAAAGATTAGTGTGTAAGCTATTAGCATAGTGCATTTGCAACTTCAGGCCTGGACTGCTGGCATGATCACACAGCTCTTGATGTGTAAAAGGGCAAATAGCTTACCATCTTGAAATCTTTTTCTCTCCAATCTCCCTGCTTTGAGGTTGGGTCCCTTTTGTCTGAATATTCTGATAAATTGTAATAAAATGATCTTCCTGTCTCCATTTGACTCATTGGAAAGTATACATGCCAAGGCACAAGCCTAAAAAGAGCCATATTTGGCCTTCCAGGAGGAAGTAAGCAATTTTTGTAGACAATTTCTCCTTTGGCCTGCCCTACCCAGTAGAGAAATTGGAGGGGAAGAGATTTCAAGAGAATAAGCTGATTGTTCTTCTACACATTGAAAGCAGTGTGAACACACTGGCAGTGGGAAAGGAACAAGCAAAGGAGAGCTTGACTAGAGAAATCATTTGCTCCTCCCAACCCCTTTGCAGTGCAGATATTGAAGATAAAGGAATTTCAAGAGAGTAAGCTGTTTACATTGTGTGCCTATGTCTCCCATCTCCAGGGCTGCAGTACAATCACATTGCTTTTGATGTGTACAAGACAGTAAGTGGGCACTTCAGAATTCCAAAGGGTGGGGGAGTGATTATGAGGCAAACAAATGGTGTAAAATTGAATACAATATTCAATTCGGAATTGAATTCAAGCCGGAAAGCATAGCCTTGATCATATGGTTTCCTACTTGGTGCCTGCTTAGTGGTGGAGTCACCTATCCCAATTAGGGTCATTAAGCAAGAACTACCTATATAATTAGCTCTGGGGACAATCCAGTCTCTATGTTGGGAATTGATAGTGAAGAACTCTGCTTAAACTGCATTTTTACAGTTTACACCTTTGATTTATATTTGATCAGAAGTGTTTGATTTGCAAATTACTCAGAATCTTTGAGGTTTAAAGCAGGGGTGTCAAACTCCCAGCATCACAGCAGCGTCATGTGACATGTCAGGATTCCCCCCCCCTCGCTAAACCAGGCGTGGGCATGGCCAGCTTGTGACGCATCCGGCCCATGGGCCGGGAGTTTGACAGCTCTGGTTTAAAGCAATGCAACCATTTTATTCCTTTTTAATTTATATTATATGCCTCAATTGTTTAGAATCTGAGATATATATTTATGATTATAATCCATTTTAGGCAATTTTATTGTTCCTTTATACATCTTAGGCAGGTATTTGTATATATAAAAAATAGTGAAGACATTGACAGATTACGTTCCAATTTGAAATATGTTTTAGGAAGGTGGAGTGTTTACTTTTGGAGCTGGAGGCTATGGACAATTAGGTCATAACTCTACTGCGCATGAGATAAACCCCAGAAAAGTTTTTGAACTTATGGGGAACATTGTCGCACAAATTGCCTGTGGAAGGTAAGTGTGTTGTTAGAATGGAATTGTTTTTTAACTACTTTTTTTTTCAAAGTGAGCTGCTCTGGCCCAGTTGAAGTATTAATTACTTCAGGACCCTTTAAAAAAGCTTTAATATTCAACATTGTTCTTGAAAAGCAGTCAGAGGTGAAGTGAGCATCCTGTTCCAAGTTAAAGTCCATAAAGAAAGAGATTACTAATTTTTCCTTGTTTGTTTAATAAAGGATTTATTTTATAGTCATTTGAAATTGGTTTAAGGTTACTTTAAACATTTTAATTAGAATGTGCAGTTTACTGTGATTCTGATCATAATTCAGAATTAAGGTCATTTGGCAATTGCATCTCTTACCCATCGACAGCCATGAAGTGAATATAGCTACAGAGATTAGACTATATTAGGCAAGAATGCTCTGCCCAGGACATTCTACTCTACATCGTTGGTTCTCATCTCTCTGTGCCTTTATAAGGTGTCCATCAAGCACTGGGAGGTTACAAAACAAAGATGTAGGATTGTTGGAACTATTAAGATGGCTTCAAACTGATTTAGTGGAAAATACAATGTAACATGTCCAAATTATAGCCCCGAAAGATATTTTTAAGAGGGATGGTTACAACTTTCGTTTGAAGTAAATTAAATGATGTCAGATTAAGCTGACTTCTAAAGGATTGAGATATGCTTTTTGAAGCACTCTTCTAACGGGCATAATAAATTAACAACCACTTGTTCTTATTGGGAAATCTTGTTGGGGGTTCCAGCGATGTGCTGTTGCAGAGAAAAGGCTGCTATGATTTAGACAATACAATAATTCATAAGACCCAAGGGATGAGTTAATTGCCTTGGCACAATATTGTTCCATAGGCATAATAAGCTTCTGTTTACTGGATTGCAAGCTTTGTCCTTTTTTGGGCATCTTTATTTTCCTATCCAAGATGGAGCAGCTGAATCCAAATATTTAGTGTTCAAGTATACATTACAGGCAGTTCTTGACTTACAACTATTCGTTTAGTGACTGTTTGAGGTTACAGAGGCATTGAAAAAAGTAACTTAAGACCATTTTTCACACTTATGACCATTGCAGCATCCCCAGGGTCATGTGATAAAAATTCAGATGCTTGGCAACTGACTCACATTTATGATGGTTGCAGTATCCCAGGGTAATATGATAACCTTTTGTAACTTCTGACAAGCAAAGTCAATGGGGAAATCAGATTCGCTTAACAACCATGTTACTGACTTAACAACTGCAATGATTCATTTAACAAATGTGGCAAGAAAAGTCGCAAAATGGATCAAACTCACTTAACAAATGTCTCACTTAGGAACAGAAATTTTGAGCTCAGTTGAGATTGTAAGTCGAGGACTACCTTGTAGTACCTGAAATTGGGGACTCTTGGGTTAGCTAAACTGCAATAAATAAATAAATTATATTTTGAATGTCATTTTAGAAGAGTCTGGAATTTCGTCCTTTCTTACTTCCTAGATGGTTCTTTCCTCTTTGTTGCAGGCAACACACATCTGCATTTGTTCCCTCAACTGGAAGAATTTACTCTTTTGGTCTTGGAGGAAATGGACAGTTAGGCATGGGAACAACCAGTAATAGGAAAAGTCCCTTTCCAGTAAAAGGAAATTGGCTTCCATACAGTGGCCAAATTCCACTGAATTTAGGTGATTATATCTATTCTTTATTTGCTTGAAGTGTTATTGGACTGAGCTACTATTGGAGATACTGGCTGGTTTCATGCATTATTCTACAGTATCATGTGATTTATTTCTTGGTTTAATCTTTTGCATTTACTATAAGCCATGGTTTATGCTTTGCATGTTGTGCACACTCAGTTGCAGTTTAGTGCACAAACTTTGACTAGACCATGACTTGGTGGTACATTCAAGATGTGCCATTGTGATAAATTTATTTCTTGGTACTTATGTCTCGTGAAAAAAATCTTGATTAAGCATATAGTAGTAACAATACATTGCAACACAAGTTTTAAATCATTTCTATACAAGGCAAATCCAGTCTTTTGGAAACTGCCAGCACCTATTTATTCTATAAGATTATAAAAAATAATTGCAAATATAATACAGAATAGAAACTTCTTGTTGTTAAACCCTGGAATAAAACATGTTAACTGAAGTGTCTGTTAAGTTAGCAAATGTGTCAGAATTACAGTAGTTACATTTCTTAAATTAATTTCACTTATAACTAAAGTAGCTAGTCCCTTGAAGATATTCTTATTTTAATTATAGATGATGAAGATTATTATTGTGTAAAGAGGATTTTTTCTGGTGGAGACCAAAGCTTTTCACATTATGTTACTCCACAGGTACGTTATTTATTTTGATTGAGAAGCTTGCTTCTGTTTCACTAATCATAATGACTAAGTTTGATAATATAAACTTATGTTAGTGGGTTTTTCCCCATTTCAGGAGCCTAATAGATGTATCTATTGTACAGTATATCACAGAAGTGAGTACACCCCCTCATATATTGTAAATATTTAAGTATATATTTTCACGTGACAACACTGAAGAAATGACACTTGGCTACAATGTAAAGTAGTGAGTATACAGCTTGTATAACAGTGTAAATGTGCTGTCCCCTCAAAATAATGCAACACACAGCCATTAATGTCTAAACTGCTAGCAACAAAAGTGACTCCAGCCTTAAGTGATAATGTCCAAATGGGGCCCAAACTGTCAATATTTTGTGTGGTCGCCATTATTTTCCAGCACTGCCTTAACCCTCTTGGGCACAGAGTTCACCGGAGCTTCACTAGTTGCCACTGCAGTCCTCTTCCATTCCTCCATGATGATGTCACAGAGCTAGTGGATGTTAGAGACCTTGCACACCTCCACCTTCTGTTTCAGGATGCCCCACAGATGCTCAGTAGGGTTTAGGTCTGGAGACATGCTTGGCCAGTCCATCACCTTTACCCTCAGCTTCTTTAGCAAGGCAGTGGTTATTTTGGAGGTGTGTTTGGGGTTGTTATCATGTTGGAATACTGCCCTGTGGCCCAGTCTCCAAAGGGAGGGGATCATGCTCTGCTTCAGTATGTCACAGTACATGTGGTTCCCTCAATGAACTGTAGCTCCCCAGTGCCGGCAGCACTCATGCAACCCCAGACCATGACATTCCTACCACTATACTCACTACTTTACATTGTAGCCAAGTGTCATTTCTTCAGTGTTATCACATGAAAAGATATACTTAAATATTTACAAAATGTGAGGGGGTGTACTCACTTCTGTGATATACTGTATATTAGCTTGCTTAAATCTTTTTTCCAAAAAGATTTTCCTAGAATTTAAATTATTAGATAATTGTATGATTTGTTGCTTAGTATCTGTGTAATTATTGATTATGTGCCATCAAGCTGTTTTTGACTCCTGATGACCATAAAGTTAGATTTTCATCCTAGTCTGGCCCTTCAGGTGCAACATTGCCACTCTGATTCCACCCATGTTGCTGCTGGTCACCCTCCTCTTCTCTTTCCTTCCATCTTATCCAGCATTAGAGCTTTCTCTAGAGGGAGCGGTGGCATAATGTTTCCAATGTAAGATAATTTGAACTGGAATTATTGTTGTGTAGTTATTATATAACTTTTTGCTTTCAAACTTGATGGATTAATCCGACACCACCTGTTTCATGTTTGAACAAGTCAGCATGCCTGAATTGAACAGAAGCAGATAATAGTCTATATTTTACTTTTAAAACAATTTCAAAAAAATAATTCAGCAGATTTTACCTTTGTTTTATCCAATATGTGAACATATAAAAAGTAGCCAAGAATGAAGTGATTTAAAAATAAAAATAGGATAAGTTATAAAAACTTTAAAAAGGGATTGTGCATGGTTTGATTGTTGCTCATTATTGTAAATTGTTTTCATGGTATGTTTTCATATTAATTATTTTATTAATTAGTGCTGGGTTATAAAACATGACTGGTTTTAATGCAGGTATAAATAAGAGAATGAATTTTTTTCAGCTGTCAGCCTAGGCATTTGAAATTATGAAACAATTTCTTGTGATACATCATTTGCCACTTCAATGCAGGATTTGGTACCAGCAGATGACTTCAGATATCCGAATACTTCAAAACAAATCTGGACTGTGAACGAAGCTTTCATTCAGAAATTAATAAACTATTCATCTTCAGGTGCAGGGAGGCTCCCTGTGGAGATAGCAAAGTAAGAATTATTCCTACTTTTTGATAAATCTAAACCAGTCTTTCCCAACTTTGGCAACTTTAAGATGTGTGGACTAATTCCCAGAATTCTCCAGCCAATCATAAAGCTGTGTGCTTTATCTGATGTTACATAATCAGTTCTTACGTTGGAATAAAACTACCTTTCCTCATCATCTGAAGCCATAAAATAAAAAAACTCTGGAAATGAACTCCTAAACGCAGTCCTCAAGGCAGTTTATTTGAGTGTCACCAACCCAAGAGATGCAAAAATGTTATTGGTAATTTCATTGTTTTGAGAGAAAACTGGGGTATTAATGCCACAAATTATGTGACTGAGGGGAAGGCGGGACCATCTGAACATTGAATATGGGTCATAAGTACCCCCTAGGTCGGTCCCTCAGAACTTTGAATTGCTAAGCAATTGGTCATAAGTTAAGGACTACCTGTGATAATTTATTAAATGTAGAAGCTGACTAAATGGCTTTTTACAAATTGTTAAACACATTTAAAAACTAAACACAAAGGAACTGAAATGGCAGATACAACAAACCTAGATGGGAACAAAAAAAGAAGAAGAAATGGGTGTGTCAGCCATACTCACTAATGGACATGTATGTTTTTTCTTTTTCCTTTTTTTTTTGTAATAGTGAAATAGATGGAATGTTTTCTTCTGCTGGCTGCCTAAATGGAAGCTTTTTAGCTGTCAGGTCAGTGGATATTGAATACATAATTGAATGAAATCCTTAATATTTGTTTATTTCAAATATAGAAAAATGTGTACGAAGTAACATCTTTCTTCTTTCTGTAGCAATGATGATCACTACAGAACGAGTTCCAGGTTCTCAGGGGTGGATATGAATGCTGCCAGGCTTTTATTTCACAAACTTATACAGCCTGAACACCCACACATATCTCAGCAGGTTGGCCTTAAAAATATTTTCAAGTTCAGTTCGATTCCATTGCACACTATTCTGTGTTAAAGCCTGTACCATGTTCTTTTTGTTATGTCATGGATGGGGAAATTTGAATTGTGAATATATTTTAATTTAATATTTTATTTCCAAATTGTCAAAACGTATGAATGTCATTAACGGTGCTTTTACACAGCAAGATGGAATGATAAAAAATATAGTAGAAGTCTTGTTTGTTTATACTTTTTATTCAGGCTTGTGTAACAAACTATGACGAGTGTTCTTTGTCCCATTTTAACAAAGCGAAGACTTATTTGCTATTATTATTTGCTTTGCAAATAATATAACAGTAAAGAATTTGCAAAGCGGGGTAAATAGAGAGCAGCAAACAAATAAAAGGTGAAGCAAAATGCAATTTTCTTCAAATATGTGGTTTTTAATTTTATATTTAGATGTAACAAATACATTTTTAGTAGCAGGGAAGTTCAAAGGGTATGATTAAAAAAGGCAAGAAGGCCTCAACAAAGAAACACACAAAACCAGACACAGCTTTGATTGCTCTGACAATGCTGTCTTGCCTTTTTTTATTTTTTATCCTGCCTTTATTATTTTTTAAATAAGGCAGTGAAAATATCTAATATTCTTTCCTCCTCCTATTTTCCCCACAACAACAATCCTGTGAGGTGATTTGGGCTGAGAGGGAGTGTCCGGCCCATCGTTTCTTTTTCATGCCTAAAGTGGGACTAAAATTTCCTGATTTCTAGCCCCATTTAGTAATGTTTGTAACAGAAATAAATGGCACAATTATGTTGACTTTATTTAAAAACATGTACTTTGCTTTTAAAAATGAGTTTTTAAAATTGCAAGAAGAAGAACATGCATCTCTTTGTATTATTCTTACTGGCTTATTCTCCTAGAACATGTTTTTAATTTAAAACTAGATTCTGTCTTACACAACATCCCCAGGTGGCAGCCAGCTTGGAGAAGAATCTTATTCCTAAACTGACCAGCTCCTTGCCTGATGTGGAAGCATTAAGACTATTTCTAACACTGCCAGAATGCCCCTTAATGAATGAAGCAAACAATTACATGACTTTGGCTATTCCATTTGCAACTGCTATCGTGAATCTAGAAAAGGCTCCATTGAAAGTACTTGGTAAGGTTGGTTTGCTTCATGTCAATTATAAATATGTAGGTGTTACTCTGCTGCAAAGAATGAGTACATTGCAAAACTCAAGTAGGTGTGTATGTTCTGCAGTACCTGGGGCTTTTTTAAAAAATTCTTAAAACTATTGAAGAGAAGTATTGTTATAAGATCACTTTCATATGTCTGATATATAAGTAGCAAAGCTGAGGTGGTTATTGGTAATAAAATTATGTAAAATAGAATTTATTTTCAGTTTTCCCATATGAAGAGTTGGACCGCGTTGTTAAGGATAGTTGCTAGTGAAGGACATATGTTAAGAACTACATATGTAGATTTAGAAGAAGACTCTCATGCATTCTATCAATGACAGTTTATACCCCTCCGACCACTATGGTGTCCTTTTTGTCCATTATAGGATTTTGAGCACTCTGTTGCATTGGTGCTAGTTTGGTTGGTTGAGAACTCTCAAGAGTTAATGCAGTGGGATTTTATTAGCCGTTGTGTTCCTAAAGATCAGTTTTATTCCATTTATTTTTAAGGATGATGTGGACAATATCCATCTTTCTATTTTTCAGCTAGTTCTCTACATAATGTTTAGACATTATAGTAGATGTCATGTAGACTAACAACTTCTCTTAGATAAGATAGAATTATAGGAATCTAATAAGCCAATCTGGCAGTGGAAGTACAATTTGTTTCAGGTGACATTGTGCTTTGACCAAAGGCTAAGATCACATTTTGAAAGCACTTTCAGGATTTATTATTGCTTTTGGAAGATACAAACTTTTCTGTCACTGAAAAGTTGGGGACTGCTATTTTATATGATATAAGACTCCTCAGTTTTGCTGGTCCTGAAACCTTGACAGGAACTTTTTTCTAAGAAACCCAACTGAGGAATTTCTAGAGAGCGTCTATTGATTCTTTAGTTTTTGAGGCTGTCAGTTTCTACCTGCAATTTTATAAATTCTGTTATTTCTGCTCACTGTTTTCAAACATGGGATGTCCCCTGTTTTAATTGGTTTAATATGTTTGCTTGCTTTATATCTCATTATATCATAGAAACTTTTCATTAGTCAGAAGCGCCTAAAAAGATTTTAGTTAAAACATAATATAGTAAATGGATGTTTTGTTTGATGTAGAGTTAAACATTGGGTGAAATGAGGTCATAGAGAATGTTAAATAAAAACTAATTGAACAAGCTGTAGAATGCTTCAGTAACTGTCACCTTCTTGCCTGTTTGTAGAAAACTGGTGGTCTATATTGGAACCTCCATTGTTCCTCAGAATAGTGGAACTTTACAAAGATGTTGTAGTCCACCTTCTGAAACTGTACAAGTTGGGTATCCCTGCTTCAGAGCAAAGAATATTTGCAAGCTGCCTACATGCTTCGCTCAAAGTTTTGGAAATATTACATAGGGTATGTCTTGAAAACCTGTATTCTTATTTGCAAGTTAAGGTTCAGATTATATCTATCTTCAGTGTAGTTGATACAAATATTAATTTATAGGTCTAGGTTCTTTTAAAGTACTTTCTTATTTTGTACACAATGGGAATTTATTTGGCAACTATAGTTGTCATTGGAGGGAACATTTCTCTTTTAGTGAAGAGAAATGCTTTAATAAAGCATCTGAACTGTAAATCTAAACAAATGAACTAATATCTATTTCAGAAGTTCAATAGAAATTAATATTTAAACCATTTTTAAAAAAAATAAATCTTATTTTGCTACAATATGCCAAGCCAGGGTACAGTTCTAATCACATTTACAGACATTCAATTTTTGAATAATTCAAATGAGTGAATACCACTTTTTAAATCCACTGCAATGCCACTATTGTTACAAAAATTCAAACAGAATTTTACCACAGTTGCATTCTATGACCAGTTTTCTGTGATTTAACAAAAAAAAATTTATATCCCATAATTACAGTGGTACTTCAGTACTCATTAATTGGTTCTAGGAGGCACAATGAGTACTAAAAACAATGAGTACCAAACAAATAATGTGACTTACCATGTGACCTTTGTTTCTGCCGGGAAGAACTTCCTCTGTCCCTTTTCCTATGTCAGCGACCTGCCCAGCATGGCTGACTTCCTGTCCACCCTCTGTGGCTGTCCTCTTCCTTTTGCCACAACCATCCCAGCATGGCTGACTTGTCCGTTCTCGGCGGCCATCTCCCTTTTCCTATCACTGTGTGTCAACTACCAAACAAACAAGTACAGGGGTGTCAAACTCAGGGCTGGATGTGGCCCGCGGGGTGCTTAGATCTGGCCCATGGGGGGCCTTGGAAACACCAAAGGACCGGCTCACGGTGCCTCTGCCAGTGAAAACAGAGCTCAGGCCACCAACACAAGTGATTTTGATCTAGCCACGCCCACCCTGCCCACATCCCCCATGTCCCCCAGGATCAAACACCACCCTGATGCCGCCCTCAATGAAATTGAGTTTGACACCCCTCCTGTACAGCTATCATTCTTCAGCTTCTAGTTACAATAAAGTTCTAAAAATTGTGATATTTTGCTATAGCTGCATACAGAAAATTAGCATCTTCTCAAGCATTCAGTTCTTCTCGCCAATTGTTCAATCATTTTATTAGTCAGAAGTATTTACATTGTTATACTATGGAAAAGGGACACTGTTTATATCTGAAAACAAATATTTTCTAGCTTTTCTGTTCTTATTTATAAAGATAGCTAACATTTCATCTAGAAACATACATTCCAGGTAGTTTAGAAGTGAAATATGAAATACTTTTAGCGATAGATTCTCTTACGTTTTTTTTAAACTTAGGTGAACGAAAGAGGCGGGCAGATAATACAGTATGATAGATTCTACATACATGAAATACAGGATTTGATCGATATAAGAAATGACTACTTCAACTGGATCCAGCAGCAGGCATATGGAATGGTAAATGTCTTAATTTTTGCTCCCACTGTATCTTTAAAGTATGTTACATGACCACATAGATAGTGCAGTTCTTCATGTTTATTACTTCCAATTATTAGGGAGCATGTTGCATGATTTTGGCCATACAAAATTGGGCTCTGGTGAGAAACGTGGGTCAGGTTTTTGGCTGTGTTTTCTTGTAGGGATTTTTTCCCCTGTGGCAAAGTATTTCTAAAACAGATTTATGTTGGGATAAATCTATCTAGAATGGTTCTCAGTTTTCCTGTTATTTCTGTTATCTGATGGAATGTCTATGTGTCATATGTCCGTATGTCTTTATCAGCATTAGAGAAGCTGATGTATGCTTTTAAAGTAGTTACAGGTACTCCTGGTGGTAAAGCACATTGTCATGTTACTCTGCCGACTTCAGACAGGAGTTCTAGCAGTCTCCGTTGCCATTGTTAAGCAAATCGCACACAGTCACAATGTCCCATGTTCACCACTTACAATCTTGTGATGGCTTTCTCATTGGTTTTGCTTGTTGGAAGCTGGCGATGAGGGTGGCAAATGGCAACCACAGGATGCTGCAGTGTTGTATTTGGGAGCTGGTTGCCAAGCGCCTGAATCGACAGTTGTGATTATGGGGATGTTGCAACAGCCACAGCTATGAGACCAGTTGGAAGTCTCCTCTGTTTAATGCCATCGTAATTTCAAGCTGTCACTGAATAACTGGTCATTAAACGGGAACTGTCTGTATCAAGTATGCGGTGCTGAGGTTAGGCAGAACAGTAGAGGAAGTGACATAAACTGCAGTTAGAGGAGAAAGATAAGATGCAAAACTTGAACTTGTTTGGTCACTTGTAATTGCAAAGTAAGATTGTATCTGGTGAACCCCTTGGGCTATTTATAGTGTTTGAGCTGCATTGCAGACGATAATAGCCAATTAAATTTTTAAAAGCCCATTTATTCTGGGTTTAAAAAGTTAAAGATGTCCTTGAATTAAGCTATAATGAGGAAATTAGCAGCAACAGCAGCACAAAAATAGTTTGCATTCTTCTAGGGCCGTGATGGTGAACCTATGGAACACGTGCCACCTGTGGCACGCGGAGCCATATCTGTGGGCACGTGAGCGTTGCCTTAGCTTAGCTCCAGAGTGCATGTGCGCGCCAGCCAGCTGATTTTCGGGCCTTCC